>JAVCKT010023368.1:0-20910 GCA_032273925.1 Rhynchotus rufescens
GATATAAAATAAGATACAAACGAGTATTTTCAGAATTGTGATGATCAACAAAATAAGGAATTTCAGGTCTAGGTGGAGCTTTCTGTCCTTTCAGTGAAAGAATCAATTCTTGGAGGAGGACTAATGTAGATTTTTATCCCGTGACGCTCCATTAAATGCCTAAGAGGTGTGCTGAGATAGGTGTTCCCATAATAACCATAATAAATGTTCCTTCAGGTCTGTGAAAACCAGCATGGAACTAGTGGGGCAATCATTAGGGATGATTATTGATGTCTCTGATAGAGCAGTGACTAAGCTCATACTTAAGAAATCATCTTTTGATGTGAATAATTCCTCCTTTTACAGCCCCCTCTGAAATCCACCTTGCTCCTATAATCCCAAGGAGATGCCTGCAGTGGGAAAACACCGGCAATATTGTTTCTCAGATCTCACTGACACAAAACAAAACAAAGAGCACTGAGGTGAGTTTTGAACACAATAAATGAGGTTGTTTGATCTCCTCTCAGGACTTTCTCTGTTCCTTAATAAATTTGAGGCATCGCTGGTGAAACCAGGAGCTCTGTCGTGCGTTGGCTGCATGGAGAAAAAGGGCCCTTCTTCATGCCAAAATCACCAGCTCCTTTCCCCATTACCCTTACCCAAAAATTACCATTTTTCTAGCCTGACAGGCTTCATGTATTATGAAATATTATTCACAATGCAGATACTTTTTACACGTGTATGTGTATAGACCTGCACACATATTCCTTCTCTCTGTGCTTGATGGATACGCTTTAAGGATCTTTCGGGATGAAAGCTGCTTTATAAACTTAAGATATTACATATCCTAAGAGACATGTACTTATCCTTTATGATCTTGCTTAATGTTGTACTAAATCATGTTTAGCCTGTTGCCTTCTCTCTTATACCCTCATTTACTACAATGAATTTTAAATTTAAACCTCTTCCACTTCGGTCCTGCAAGTGTTCCCCACATCTCTGGAGCAGAGTTCCCCAGCAACATGCAAATAATCTCTGCTGATGACCACACAATATTGGCAAAAATCTCCATGTCAGAGTACCTCAGGTTGGGCGCAGAATTGAGCAAAATTATGTCAATGCAGGATGTATAAATCTCTTTTCCACAAAAATGTGGGGTTTTTTTGTTTTTAATAAAGGACACCTAATATTCCAGACCATAAAAGGCTAATTAGTTTCAAAAAGTCTTCACGTTGCCCATCTACTGTTCATGTGTTTGTAAATAATGCCACAGGAGCAAGAGGTGGGTAGGCATTTCCTTGGCATGCCAGGGTGAATTTTAATTCAGCCGGGACACCCGAGCAATCCTTGAACAATCTCCCCCACTGAGAGATACGGGAGCTTTGCCATTAAGTCCTATGGATGAAGGATAAGGCCTAAGTGTATTTTCAAAGAAAGTAGAATAAAATTGGTCGCATTCCAGGAGCACATTTGGTTCCGAGCTTCCATAAAAGCCTTCAGTTCCTACCAGAAGCCCGGCAAGGAAGAGCCTGTGGATCACATCTATTGCGGCAGGGAGAACAGGCAACGGAGCACTTCAAGGACTGAAAGGAATTCTGATTTTAGACCTTTTTTTCGCCCTTAATTAAACAAGTTCATTTAGAATATTTTGGGCTGTAATTTTTCATTAGCCTGCTGATCATTTGGAATAATTAGAAAGGCTTCATTTTCTTAAAAAACTCATTTAATTTCGCTCTCGAATCTCTGCTACACATGCTTTATACCCGCCACAGCTCTGCTTGCTACTGAACAGCAGAGCCCCTTCTCCAGGATAAACATCTCCCACGCTCCCATAAATGCAGATTACTCCGAGGGGAAGCGCGGACCGTTCGCAGGAGCTAACACCTTGTTTCACAGTCCATTATTCCTGTTCTCAGCCTCTAAGACCATTTTTCTCTCCTTAAATAACCACCTCCCTCTCATTGACGTGCTGCAGCCGCGCGCCAAGGGGGACGCAGGCAAAGGGAAGGGAGGCACGGTGGGTGCGAGCGGGCAGAATAAGAAGCATCAAGTTAACGAAAACCACGTGTCCTTTATGGTATTTACGCTGCGATTCGGCCCCATCCGTAACCGCTGCTATGGCAACTGCCACATCTCCTGGCACCAACTCAGTGCACGGATAAATGGCTCTTTGTGGGAGCGATGCTGAAGCCACCGCACAAAGATCCAGGAGTTCTCTGGCGTGGCCGGAAAGATGAATTTGGGAAGCATAAAAGTAGGAGGGGAGAGTCCACATCCGCCCGGATTGGGCTGCTTCAGTAGGCCCTGGACCAGGCAGAAGGATAGCAAGGAAAAGGAGCTTTCTGGGGGAAAAGAGCTTATTTCAGGGGCTAAGGAGGTGCCGGGTCTATAATGTGCTCTTTGTTGGTCCCTAACTGCTCCTGGTTGTCACGGAGGATTTTTATAAACATTTAGCCAGGAAAAAAGGCAGCTAAATGATGTGACTGAATGACCCATTGATGAGAAAAAGCTTGTGCTTTCAGTGAGTTTAATTAAGATATGGTCTGTGAAAGTCACAATATAGCATTGCAGGGAGGGAAAGAGAAAAAGAAATTACTTGCAACCCTCCACTGATGATTAAACCAGGGAAAGCCATTTAGTGACACATCATCAGCACAAAAGTATCAAATTCTAAAAACATTTATACTTCAGCTTTTTCTTTATGCACAAAGTCCAAGCCAATATGCATCATGAAGAACACAAGCAGGAGAAGCAATAAGTGTGTTATTTCATGCATAATAGGGAAAAGTTATTCTGTTTAAGTTTTCTGACAAACCGAGTGCCAGAGTGCAGAAATGAATTTTTGTTTGCACTTTTAGGAAATCTATGTTTGTATGCCTAAAGGACACCCTCACGTTCAAAGGGAAAATATCTCTACAGCTTTTCTGAAAGAGCCGTATTGTACATACTGTTTTGATCAGTATAACAACTCATAATAACTGCATTACGTATATTGATGTACCCCTGTGACTTACTCTATTTTATGCCTTAAAATTAAATGCAAAACATGGTCTTTTATTTATGCAGTACATTCCCTTTTTTGCAGCATCTGGTGTATGTGAAATGTAATAACACAAAAGTCTCCTGGCCTGTTTGCCAATATCTCATCTGTGAGTCCATCTTCGTACTCCCGTACAGTCATTTTCAATCCATTTGGAACTCCATTCCAAACTGATACACTGAAAAATGCTAATTTACATTAATGGAAGTGATTGTTTGCTGTATCAGAGGCTGATTCTTGATTTTATTTTCCAAATAAATTATTAAACTGCCAGATATCTAAACTTAACCATTCACTTCCTTGCATGAATATTTTTTTCTGCAAGAGGACCCTGATTCATTACAAGATTATCGATCTTTTATCATCTATTCTAAAGCAGAAAGCTATGTTTAGGGGATTTAAAGCTCTAGGCAGTTTTTAATCTTATATCAATAAGATTTGCAACCTATATACTGCAGGGATAAAGTAAAGCAAATCACAAACAGGAAATATAACATTTAAATCCAAGGAGATTAGTTTCCTTATTTGTTTGATAGTCTGGATACTTTGCGATTGGAAATGACATGCACAACTGTCCCCAGCAAGGCAGCAACTTGACAGAAAAGGGAACCTGGGTCTGATAAGGATCTAGGGATGGTTGAGCCCAGACTGCTGCTCTTGTCCCCAAAGTAATGAGCAGATTGCACTGGCCTGAATAGCAGGACAGCAGCAATGTCATTTCCCACATTTCGAGTTATTGAGAGAGACAATTTTAAACTTTGTGTCCACAACACGCTGTCTCAAGGCGTGCTCCTCCCTCTTATCTCCTTTTCTTTCTCCTTTTCCTTCTCCATCTAGTGCCTGAAAAGTGTCCGGAGAGTTTGACAGCTCCTCTTGAATCATTTCATCCTCCTGGATGGAAGGCTGCTGAGCACCACGCTGCGAGGTCGCTGCCAGCCGGGCATTTCTCAATATCTGCCTGCCCTCTTATCAGCCTTGGTGGCCGGCTCCTGCTATCTCGCCTCTCCTTTCCCTCCTCTCCTCAGTGTCTGTGATGCTGCAGCAAATAAAGGTCTAAATAACTCTCTTCACTGGGGAGGAGGGCGAAGGGGCTGGATTTGCCAATGCACAAAAAGCCTGTCTGCAGAAAAAGATTGTTCTCTACTTTTTTCATTTAGTTCCCCATGTACTGACAGTCTACTTATTAAAACCACCACTGGATTAAGGGAGGGGAGAAGGGCCAACAATAATTTTGTTCCACCTTGGAGGACACAGCTCCAATCCCCTGCTCACTTGCTGCATTTTGCACATCACAAGCTATTACAAGGCGCTACCAAAGCTTGGTTATACTTCCTTCCACAACGTCAGACTCCTACAATACTCAAGATATGTTGAAAATTTCCAAATTCTGGTTTTCCTACTACTCCTGCAAAGCTAAGCAAGGAAAGCAGGGCAAGTCTGTTTCCTCCTCCGAGTTACGCAGTGCTTGGATGGCCAGAGAATCTAACTGCAGACTGAAGTGCCTACAGACTGAGGTTCTCAGCACCTACTGACACGTGCAAGTACTCCAGGCACTCATGGTTTTTATCAGTGGTTAAACATCAGACGTGGAAAAGGCAGCAGTGATATCTGCTTTTCTGTCACCAACCCAGCTCTGCAGCCAGACAGCAAAGGGCACATTGGCTGATGATGCTAAAAACCCACCTTCACACATCACAGTCAAAGCTGCCCAACGATGGGCTCTGCAGCACCTGCATGTCTCTGGCCAGGGTGAGAACATGGGTGAGCTGCACTCCAGGAGCAGGCTTAAACAAAAACGTGTTGTTCTAGCAGCCACTAACCTGTTATGGCCATGAAGGCAACTCAAGTAATCACTTAGGTCCCATCAGCGAGACCAGCTGGAATCTTTCTGCATCTTCACTGGTAAAGAAGCACGTGCCTCAGCCACTAGAGCACCAAAACCATACTGCACACTCCAGATTTCACTTCTAAGTATTTCCAGCGTCTATCTAAAATACCATTGGGAGCAATTGCCCTTTAAAGGTTCAGGAATTATGCTATGTCTCCCCAGGCTCAGAGCTGAGGTTATGCTGGCTGTCAGTCAGCATTAGCGACTGTTGTTGTCAGTCACTTCCAAACACATTGGGAAACTGCAATTAGAAACATTAACAATAGGATTTCACAGATGTAGGTTACAGACTTTCAGGAAAGAAACGGCAGTTGCTGGCAATAGGGAAATAGTTAAGAACTCCTTATTATCCTCTAATTACATAGGGTACCATACTGTAAGCCCTGAATGCTAAGCAGCGTTCCAGAGCGTGCTCATCTTCACCCTGCAGAATTACATGGAAATACTAAGGCTTCATCTGAGCATTTCTTAGCCAAGATTCCTTGCATAAACAGATGGAGCAGTTTTGTTATTTCCATGCTGACACTTCCAGACTGTAAAAGTAAGAATTAAGTTCAAATTTATCATAAAATAACTTCAGATAGGACACTGTAATCTTTCTACCCTTCTAAGACAGAGACAGAACTCTGTGTTATGCTTAAAATAGATAAACAGAAGCTGAAATGGATGGCGAATCCCTTTAACAGCTACAGGGCATTGACAGCAGCTTGGTTGGGAAAGGACCTCAAGGACCTTCAACGATCCCCCAAGGAAGGGAGATGATCAGGGCAGTGAAGTACACTCATTTCCCAGCACGCAGTAATGCTCCAGTTGCATTATGGACACCAAAGGTCATGAAGGGAGTCTGGTGATAACATTCAACATGTGGCATTAATGAATTATTTGTTGCAATATTTTAAGGAGGAGCTACAGAGAACCTGAACACAAGGTGAAGAGGAAAGCTCACTGATAAAGCTAGGTAGACAGTGCAAAGACCTCTGTTAATTCCTACTCAGAAGTTTAAGTTCTCTCCCAGATTGTAATTTTTTATATAAACTCCCCATTGAAGATGGGATGGGAAGGGCTGCTTCTCTAAGAAAACAAGAATAAAAACGAGAATGAGATTGCCATGGAGAAACTCCACATCTGCTGTCAGTGACATCTCAAACCCCTTCATAATTTCAGTAGTTCCTAACTGGGAAACATGAATTCTGTTTTCCAAGTGTTTAAGCTTTTGAAAGCTAGAGTGGAAAGAAAATCATGAGAACCTTCCCGTGACCACACCAAAGGGAACATGTCTCACCAGCTGGAGCCAGGGGAGAGCCAAGCACCCCGCTCCACCAAGCACAGTCTTCCTGCTCTGCATTCAGCAGCACGTGGTCCCAAATCCACCTCTCCACGGTGTAAGAGACTCTCTCAAGTATGACTTTGTTAAAATTGAACTTTGCAAGGAAATGGCATATTTAAATAAAATTAAACTCTATCTAAGCATTCTGATCAGCTCTCTGCACAGTCACACATTCTGGTAATTCTTCCCCGCTGGCAATCTATATTCACATCTTGTGCTGCTTGAAGTGCAGATCAAAACCTTCCCTTTACCACAGGCTTTGAGAAGTTTGTTCAATCCTTCCCCTACAGCTAGAATTTTTTAATGGATAACTTAAGTTACACTAAGCTATTGTGGAAAATACGACAGGACTGCCAGATGAAAGTCTAAATACCCAAATAAGACAATAGATCAGTCATTCTCATTGTAGCTTCTTTCTATTTCCTTGAAATTACAGGTCTGTAAATGCAGCAGATTTAATTGTCTAGTAAGTCACTGTCTTGCCTGCCTCCTTCCTAAATGCCATAGCACAGAAATGATGGCCATCTCATCTTTTGATGAACATCTTTTGTTGCTCTCATGGGTGTGAAGCAAACATTTCAATCTATTTGCGAAGCACTTTTCCCCATGCTATGAGGTTATCATTACACTGTAATTCTGAAGTTGAAAAGAAAGGATGTAGTATTCAGGGGGCAGAGAAGAACAGAAAATCACTGCAGCAGAGACACCGACAGACCAACAGGCTGCAAATATGGGTCACTAACTGCCTGCAGATGTTTGTGTGCTTTAATAGCTAATGGCACCATATAAGCACATCTATATAAATATTTACGCTCCACAGCCTCAAAAACATTCCCACGTTCCTCCTAGACTTAACATAAAGGTTTGGGAAATCCTAAATTAGGAAACACAAACAGTATTTCAAGTAAGACACGGCAATTTTCAGAAATGGCCAAGAAATGGTCATCTGGAATAGCACACGCAAGTAGGATCGGGTGATTCAGGTCCTCAGGCTCTTTCACTGGAATCAATTCTTTGTGAATATTCAACATTTACATCTGAAGATATATTACATTTTTTAATGCCTGATTTTGGTCCCTGGCAAGAAACTGAAACCATTTACAGTGGTAGCTGACACTTAGCCACAAAGCAGCATCTCCCTGGCGCTTCCTCCTAGTCCCTCCCATTTCTCTTACCTTTAATGCAGTGCGCTTTTCATCGGCGTCGACAATCAAGATCTCTGCCATGTCCTCAGCGCGTTCAGTCCGCGCGTGCACGAACAGGGCTCTGCCAGCGTCCGACACGTTCCTGAGCGCAAATAAAGACCCATCGCTTTCCACCTTGAAGTCCGGGTTAGAAACCTCGAAGTTCAATTTGCTGTTCCCCTGGCAGTCATCAAACGCCACTGGAAGAAACAGAGGAAACCAGTTTAAGGATCCAGTTTGGAACACAGACTTAAAAGAATTTTATGTTAGTGTTTTTTTCTAGAGATGCCAGCAAGAAATGGCTCCAAACTGAGAGAGAAAACTTTCAAAGTTTTTTCTTTTTTTTTTTTTTAATCTCTGTGCCTATAATTTCATAGACAATCTTATAAATATACAGTTTCACAAGGATGAAGAGTTTTTGAACATGCTAATTAACAAGAAAGAACTTACTCAAAAGTCTGATCTCAAGATCTCAAAACAGATCTCAAAATGTTTTCAGCTGACAAAGTAGGTTTACAGATCATTCTTGAAGCTGGCTGTTTATAAAATATTCTACTTCATATTGCATTGAAAGAATACCATACAATAAGAATTAAACTATAGTATTTACCATTAAATATCTGAATTGACATAGTGCATTACCCACTCTATCAGTATAACTAGAGATTTCAAGATCTGGTCATTAAACAATAATAAGGCAAATAAGCCTGTTTTACTCGGAAGATTTAAAATACCCTCAGTCATTACAGATTTATGCCATTGCTAGTTTTGTTTTTAAAGACCTAGGGGGACTGACATGTACCCCACCCTTTGCATGCTGCAGAAATCGCACACTGCATCATGATGCTCAGCTGCACAGTAGCCTTCATCACCTCAAGCTCCCACATCTGAGAAAAACTACAGACAACCTAAGACAAGACAGCTTACTGAAATAAAGCACTTTCTGTAATTGTTTAAATTAATTGTTTATATTATCCTGTTGGTTTTGTTTTTTTTAAAATTAAAAAAAAAAAAAAAAAAAAAAAAAACACCACATTCCCAGTGGTGGGGCTGGCCCCAAAGCACTGCTGGGAAATTCCATAAAAATACTCTCATCATGATGCCTCTGAGCCAAACCAATTTTTGTATTTCTTTCCAGACACGCCAATTTGAAGCTGAGCTGCCAGAACACCTCATGGAAATCTCTTCTTTCTGGACCTTCACTAGGAATGAATCCCAAAGTTTAAGAAACATTGGGGGGGTGGGAAGGGGAGGGGGAATAACTACTGCCAGATCCAGATTTCAAATACAATTTCATTCTATGATGCACAATAATGAGAAAAGTTAAAATAAAAATTAAGTAAAAGTAAAAAAATATATATATAGAAAAAAATTCAAAACCTGCACGGAAGGATGTACACAAGACATTGCCATATCCACAAAGGAATTAGGAAGCTGAAGCAGGATTTAAAAAGAGCATCAAGCTCTGAGCCTACAGTCATACCCGTCTATCATCACGCTGAGAAGTAGATAAATTTTGGCCTCTGTAGTTTCTTGCACAAAAATTATCCAAGTACCTGCCAGATCCACTTCTGCAGAAGTTTCAAGCTTGCTTAGATGTTTTAGCTAAATCCTGCTCCCATTCCTCCAATTTACTCAAGGGTAAGAGTACTGCCCGTGGACTCGCAGGGGGACAGCAAAGCAGAATTTCATCAGCACATTTGCCATTTCACTGAAAAAGGACTAGAAATAAAAAAAAGTAAACAAAAAGCTGTCTTTCCCTGCAGCTACTGCAGTCCCTGCGGACAAATCTATCCAAATCTGACCTATCACAGACCCCTGCCTGCAATATCTTACACTGGCATAAATGGAAGGAAACAGAATTTTGGAGCAATAGCACTTTGAAACAACTTTACAACGCTAAGTCTGCACGACTGCAGTCTGCACCAGTGTCCACACTGTCCTAAGGGCCTTGACTGGGAGCTGAGATCAGGTAATGCCCACGGAGAGACTTTCTGCAGTCACAGCAGCAAGCTGATGCATGATTCTTTATTAACGAGCCACTCTAGGATAAAACCACCCGTTGCAATTCATGCTGCTGCTATGACAGGCATTTTAACAGATTCACTACAAACTCCTAAAGCTATCAACTCACAAAAAAATGAAATTTCCCTGCCACCACTCATGTGGGAAGTCGAAATTCTCTATTCTTATCACTGTATAGATTACAGTCTTGATGAATTATGAGTGAATTGTCTTTTAACATTTTTTCCTACCTGTAAAAAACAACTAAGTTGCTTTATCGCACACACATGTCCTCCTCATAATAAAAATGTGCTGGTGACCGACCAGTCTGTTCATACATGACACCTGGAAAAATTTGGCATCTCACTCTGACAATTAATTATATCAGGAATAAAAAGGCTCTCAGTAATTTTAAAAAAAGAAAAAAAAAAAGCAAAGCCTAATGAATATGATGAATATGGTGAAGCAATCTTTTAATAACAAAAGTGGGGGTTCAAAGGTGGATTGTCACCAGCCAAGACACACTGCTCTCCACCTTGTACTTTGAGCATTGCTGCCATCTGGGTGCACCACAGAAAGACCTCATGCAGGTCGGACCCACAGAATCAGCAGATGCGCCTGGGTCTACATTTTATATTCACTTGGAGTTATAAATTTGGCACTTTTGATCTTTTCATGCTTTGCTCATCCACTGACGCTGTTTTCTGAAACTGGACTTTTTCCAGGGGCAGAAGTGGAGTTGCTTGAAAGTGGGAAACTGTTTTCTTACCATATCTTATCCAAAAGCACTGATGCTTTCAATTCCCAATTCCACCACTGAAACAAGAGTATTTGACAAGGTTAATAGCAAGGAGAGGGAAAGAAAATGAAAAGGCTCTGAGAACTACTGATAGGGAGGAGAGAAATTCGAAGTGGGTGGAAGGAGATGAAGTGATCATATGGATAGAGAACACTGAAGATTACTCAGACCAAGGGCCAATAGAGAAGAAACTCAAGTAAATTGTTAAGAGTTGATGATAAGCGTAGCTTTAGATAAAATCAATAGTCTGAAGCTAGGGGTAAATCTGAACTTTCTCAGAACTGCCATACCTCTTGCATTTGAAAGACTGGCAAACTACTCACAAAATCCCAGTTATATTCCCAGTCACTCTTCCCATGACTCCTCTTGGGAACATTTGCTTCCTTAAACTCAGACTGTTTTGGAGGAAACTGCAGAGCAGACACCCAAAATTGACAGCACTAGGAGACCAGCTCTTGCACAGCCTAAGTTTCACTTGGGACACCTTGAGGAGTTTCATCTTCATCAGCTTGCTCGTATTTACCTTACTGCCTGGGGCACTGTATGTTGTAACTCTTAAACAAGCTTGCAGACTGCTGAAACTCTTCCAAAAAAAGAAATCCTTATATAAATTTCTGTGTAGAAGTTTAAGAAGTGATTACTAACTACTCCTCACATCCACCAAGATCAAACATGAACTAATCAGTCTGTGAGAGGCTACAGGAGGGTTTCATGCCACGGGTTAAGGAAAGGCTCAGGCAGGTATTACAGAAAGCTTTCTTGCTACAAAAGTAGCTTACTGCAAAGGTCAGGCTGAATACCCAGCCTTGCACGGTTTTAACAAGGTTTAATCAAACAGAAGGTTAATCCAAAAGCCACTCAAGATCAATCTCGGTACCTGATCCTGCTTCAGAGCAAGACGATGGAATGGGTGGCATCTTGAAGCCTCTTCTAGACATAGAGGTCTTGGATTCAATTCATTTTCCTGTGCATTAACACTAGGCCTACTTCTTGGCTTCAGTCAAGCAAAATAAAAGCTATGAAAAGACAAAAACTAACTGCTGTGCCCCCTGACACAGCCACTTTACTGAGCTGCATCCTGCAGTCTCCCCTAGGGCTATAGGAAATTTGGGTACAGGACTGACAGCTTCTGAAAACGAGATATGAGTACAGGCAAGAAAACAGGAAATAACTCACAGTCCTATTGAGAAACTATCTAAAAGTGCCAGATTTCAAGAAGATTATGGATGTCTCTCCTTAGAAACAAAACATTGTTATAAGCAGTCCTTCTAATAAGATCTTAAATTATTAAAACAATCCCTAATTACCCCAGAAGTGGTTACCAAAATCCATGTCACCTGGATAGACCATGTGTGCTTCAAATGGACTAAGGTCCACAGGGAGAAGAAACCAGAACCAGAGCTGCTGGCAGCCGGCTAAACTGCAACGTCTGCCCCTATAGAACCCCTCTCTATGGGGCAACCACGGTGATGGCAACTGTTTGTGACACAATGTGTTACGTAATCAGGATGATGTAATCATGATGTCACCAGTCACCAAAAGATGAGGTGTAAGATAAGTTGTGAGATGGAAGGCAGAAGAAAATAGGCAGTATCAACGTTAATATAAAGCTGAAGTTATTCATATCACTCAGCTGTAGCATAACAGGATCAAATGGAAGCCTGCTGAGAGGGTCCACAGATATTAAAACCATCCCTGCCCTCTTGCACACACTTGCACAGAGTCACAGCTTAAGGAGCTTAATTAAACTGCAGCTCTTCAGGGTGGCCACAATTGTTTGTGGAGTATTTACGGAGAGCTCAGCAGAATCATTCATGTCTGGTGTTCAAGGTAGCAGAAGAGCAGAAGATGAAGAGATTCAGCTGTACTCCCAGTCTGAAGTGTGGGAAATGCTACTGCAGACATGACTACAAAGTGGTTGTGTCTCATTGTCAAGAACTCAATGGGCAATTAAAGCAGTGATCTAACATTTATTTACACGAAGGCAGAGTTCTTCATTTATTGATGCATATATGACTCTTCTGATGTTCCTAGTCATGCTCCAGCTGCCAAATGAACATCTTTATTGTGCTTAATATGCCATATGGTATGAGACAGGCTCCAAAACTCCATGCAAGCAAAATGAAAATACTGCCAAGCATCTCCCAATGAAAAACAACATGCATGCCATTCACCGCCCTCTGCTCATTTTCAGCCTCCTGTACTCAGCTTTTACTCCTCTCTGTGAGTAAGCTCCACTTCAAGAGACTTGTATGGAGTATTTTTGCCCACCAACTAGATTCATAAATGCTAATATCTATCTCCAGCTCACCTACGTGCATTGATTTTATCATCATCGTGGCAACTGCTGGAAAAAGGATTCTTGTGTAGGATCCCAAGTCTATTACTGTAATGATGGGAAATGGAAGCGGTACTCAGAAACGTTATAGACCTCAGTAAGAAACCTCAAGTTCCCTGGGATTCACTGCTTCAGAGCAGCCCACCTCCCTGTTATGATGGGCCATATACATGAGGTTTTCACACAGCTGTGATATTTATGATAATGAAGCACAGATATTTTAGCGAATACCAATTTAAAAACATTAAGAGGTTACCAGTCAGGTCTCTCGTGTTTTGTTTTTACATAGGTTTACAAGGTGAAATAGATCTCTTGCATTCAACAGCACATTGAACTGATATATTCCTCTTTCAAAGTCTTATTTTTGAGAGTTTCTTTCTCAGAAGTTTGAACATATTTTGAGCAGAAATCCAGGATCCATAGTTTTTGCTCTGACAAAATCTCTACACAGGTATCCTGAACACACACACATATATATTTATCAGCACATAAAAACTTGCTCTGTGTGCATCTACATGCACATATACATATTTTTTATGTTGGATGATAGCTAGCAACAAACCAGCTCCTCAGTGCGATCTCACAAATACAGTCCAAACACAGACTTCATTAGGATGCCAACGAAGCTTAGGATCCTTTTTGTAAATAGAGCCTAGTCCTGTTAAACCAGTGAGAGTGTGGCATAAAGGGAATTTTGTCCTGTGCTCCTTTATCCTGTATCCATTCATTTTTCCAGGTGACTTTAAAGCACATTGAAAGTGGCAGTCTCCCCTTTGGGGAGCTCTATCAGAGAGGTCCGGAGGTGTGAGAGAAGCCCAGTACAGCTGCACAAAGGCAGCTCCACTTGCCAGGCCAGCAGGCAACTCTTGGCTGCAGCAAAAAAAACCTCCCTCTCCAAGATATTAGCAAAATACAGAAGCTGAACAGACAGAAAACTGGCAAAGCTGAAGAGCTCCAACGTGAGGATGGGAACATGCGAAGGAAAAGCCAACGCTTGCAAGTGCTGCTGCAGGGGAATTAAGCAATTAAGCACCGTGACCTGCTGAAGGTCTAGCTAGCGATAACCAAGGAGGTTGAGTGAAGGGAGCCAACGTGCAGCTAGAGAGATGACACGAGACCAACGCTATTCCCGGCTGAACCCACTAGCTTTAGCGCCCAAAGCTCCAATATGGGGTTGTCCAGCGCTGTTCTTCCAAGAACACCTTCTCCACACTGTTTTCCAGTAGCTATTAATATTCACAGGCTTTTCTACACTGAATATGGGATGAATATAGCATTGCTAAGAGCAGCACTTCCCATAGGCACCAAAAGTGGAGTAGGGCACTCGGTGGCTGCAGGCAGTCAGGCTGCTTCAGAGCACAACTGGCCACCAAGCCAACCCATACCAAGGACCTTGTGCTTCTCAGCAAGGATGGGCACTTGCCTAGTTTTGCCTTTTCCACAGAGCTCTCTCTTTCCTTTCCTCACAGACAAAAACATCCTTCAATCACATCTTGCTATCTTCAAAAAACCCACTTCTGCCAACGCGGCTCCATCAGCTATCTCCAGCTGCTTGCAATTATGGGAAAATCCAAGCACTACAGTAAAAACTAAGGCATAAAAAGCCCTCAAGCGAGTCTTCACCAGCTCACATTACATATCTTCACTGATCCCTTTACTGCCTGTTGTCTCATTTAGGACAAAAATCTAACCAAGTGGAAGAAGCAGTAATGACTTCTCAGCTGGAAGTTATCTTGACTCATTCATTACAGGGTAGACAAGTTATTGACTGATCTCCTCGGTCAGTGGCTGATTATAAGGCATGTTAATACTGCAGCTTCTGCTCTTAGCCCTGGAGAAAAATTACAGTCTCACAAAAATAGGATATCAGTGCACTTGTCTGAAAAAGCCTTTGATGATGCTCTATCATGGTCATTGACCTTTCGAATGCAACACATAGCCCAATTTAAACAGAGCTCTCGTGTCTATGGGAATGATAGGACACCTGCACAGATACTACGTTTGGAAGCCACGGCCTCCAAGGAGCTGTCACATGTGCAGATCATGTCATTTCACTGCTAGCTGCTCCAGAAGAGACCACTCAATTCCAAGCCCAGCTGTACTAGCTAGAAAAGATTCTTTCATCTTGTTCACGTCCACAAAGGGGTCTCTCATTGTGATGGAAATGTTTAATATTTTTCCCTTTGACTAGCTTTTGACTAGCTTTACATAATGTTTTCCTAAGAAGCCTAAGAGAACTTAAGTGGAAATTAATTTCAGATTCTTAAAAACTTTCACATCCTAAATCTGTGACAAATGCACAAAATCAAAGACATCCTAATGCATTCAATATGTTGTGTTTTTGCAGATTATCCTGAGAAGTCTGTCAGTCTGAAATTATTTGGATCCTATCACACAGCAAGATGGGACAGAGGTCATACAAAAATTCCCAGTGGGACATAATGGATAATTTCCTTTCATTGTTGGCTGCATAAAGAATCATTAAGACATACACACTTGACCATCAATGTTCTTGACTTCTGCACAAACACAGCCTGATCCTTGAGCAGTCATCTAAATGCAACCGCAACCAAATATCTTGATATACGTAATTTATTGAGAACTAATCAGTTGGAATTATACTCAGCAGAAGAAAGAGGGTCCCAAGAGATTTTAAATACGCAAATAAACTGCTGCCAGTAGATGTCAAAAAATAACAAGAAATCAGTCACAGGAGATCATATAGTGCAACCAGCACACACACAGATACACACATCGAAGAGAAATCCCTCATTCACACCACTGTGTTTTTAAAATCTCTCCAAAGCCACAGATTCATTTAGTAAGGGTTTTCAGATAACTAGACAATTAGCTGCAGGTCATGGGAATTTTTCCCCCCTCAAGTTCACAATTAAAATTGTTTGTCTTCAAGGTCGGTTTGTTATAATTACAGTGATCTGTCATTTCTTAATGTGATCTGTCATAACTTCTTGTTTCTTTCCCCCTCCCCTTTTTTTTTCCCTCCTCTCTCTAATGGCAACCACTTGCTTTGATACTCAATTAAAAGCAGTCTTCTAAGAGCCTCAAGAGAAACTGCTTGAAATTCGGATGTAATGTGGAAGAACAGAAGATTCACCAACTAAACTGCTCACGTACTTTGGTTTGGCTGAAGCTTGGGCTGCTAAGAGGAAGGCAGATAAATGCACAGAGCCTTTCTCCCCTCACCACTCTGATAAGGAGCCAGGCTATCAGGCAGTACTTGCTAGGAGAGGTGAAAACCCATCCCTGCACGGGCATCCACACGCTGCTCCCCTTTCCTGCAGTAATAATCATTGCAAATGCTTTCGCAATATGCAGTAATGTTTTCTTAAAGGGCATCCCCAGGAATAAAGCTTTCAGCTTGTGCCATGTGCAGCTAATTTCCAAATAGCGCTCGGCGGTAGGAGTTTGTTGCAGGAACAGAGAATGACGCATCGTTTACGAGACATAAAAGGAAATACAAGTGAGTAATAGATCCACTGTGCAATATTTTCCTTTCAAAATGGATACTGTAGGTTGCTGCCCTGTTTTCCCAGCTGCCGAATGAGTAATGCCATGCCTGAAAATCTGCTCAAACTGTTTATTCAGTCGGTACTTTAACTTTCCCATGTTAAAAAAAAAGTTCATCCCTGTTTCCAGGGAAAACCGTTTGCCTTTTCATCTCCTCCATCAAAGATTCTGACAGCAGACAAACGACTATTCCGCAAAGTTCTTTTAACTGAGTTCTCTCAACCTTTTTTTAAGGGTCACCAGAAGAAAGATTATTTTTCCAAAGGGATCTGATAACTGCTTAGCAGACCTAGATTCCTTTCTGGTCCTCAGTCTAAAAACTGTGTTATTAAAATATAGCCTTAGGCAAAAGCTTATGAATACTTTTGCAGAATACCTTTGAACATCTAAATTGCGTTCAAGTTTGCACAATTAGTCAGTCATTAAACTTTTGTTTTACTCAAGCACTTTGCCAGTTCCGGCACACAGATCATCCTATAAACAACAGAAAATCAGCTTTGCAGCCTGGTAAAGTGCAGCATTTGTGTGAGATTAGCTGGGAAAGCCACTCTAAACTCCTCTGGATTACAATTCACTCCGCCTGTGGTTTTCTCCTTCAAACAATGTAAGAGTTTAACTAATGGTTACAGAACCAAATAACTTTGGACTGAATTTTGACTCTCACACCAAGCTCTGCTGCGAACAACGTAATTAGAACAGCTCCATGTAATCTTGCTCTACGCAGTCAATCCCAGCGCTGTTCCTATTCCCAGTAGATCCAGGCTTCTATATTTTAAAGCCAGACAGGCTCAGGCATCTTCCACAAAAGAACTCACCTGTGGGAAAGTAAATTCTGCCAATAGAAAACACCTGCACTCAACTCAAAATTTGTTCACACAAGATAAGCCAGTGAAAAAGCACCAGGCTACAGAAGTTTCTGCCTTGAGGCATGAAAAAATAGGTGAAATCTAAGAATAATGGTTAGAAGTTGAACGAGATGACAATGCTGTTCTAATGCTCAATTCTTAAACAGGCAGCCCGCATGGAGACTCGCATTTAAACAATGACAGTTGCAACACACGCAAGTGACAGTGAAAACTTGTTTTAATTATTTCTTCCACATTTCCAATGGCCCTGACATTTGCCTGCTGCTAAACAGTTTCATTTAGCAGAACGTGTGCAATGTTTCTAACATATAGCTTGCATCAACGCAGCCACGAGCTAAATTAGAATTGAAATTAATGCAGAATTTCTTCCAAACCTTTTTGTCATCTTTTTGTCAACGGTGGATCAGGCCAATAACTACCAGTTTTTGCAGAAAACGGTGATCAAGCAGCAGGATTTTTTCATTATATTAAATTCTGTAGCCAACAAAAGGTGTACTGAAAAGCTGAGCCCAAGTGCCAGGCACGAACACACACAACGGGGGACTCTGTTGAACCAAAGTACTATGCTAAAAATGGAAAGCAGAACATCTCCAATTTGGAGATTAATTTGCTTGAATACCTCTAGCAAATAATGTATCTTAGAAAGTAATAGGGTTTTATCGTATTTCTTACTAGTGCCAGATATATTTATTTTCATATGGTGATCACACTGGAGATAAATCAGAGAAGATGCTGGCCTACCAGACAGTATTGACTTGGCAATCAGCACATAATTAAAATGTTATTGCTAAGTTAAATACTCTTAGATTTAATAAATTACACAGCCTTTTAACTATATGAACTGCATATATGTATATATGAACTGACTATATAGCACTATAATTGCCAAGCACAACAAAATTTGTTCAGGTCATTCAGTGACAAGACCACTGATTTCATTCATTTTTAACATAATACTACATGCTTTTTTGCCAAGTCCAATATATGAAAAAAGGCAAACGTTTTTCATCTTCCCTTCTGTTAGCTGAAGCTCAGCACAGGCACCATTAGTTGTACGTACTCTTAAGACTGGCACTAGGGATTAGCAATATGGATTTCCTAACACTAATACCTGACATTATTTATGCTTAGCATACAGAACCTTAGCACATCTACTTGAATAACTATCTCTGTTCTTTCACATTAGAGCAACCATAATGATTACAACACTTAGGAAGTTTAGAGAGATAAGATAAAACTCAGTCAATCTTCACCTTGCTCCCAGTTATAAACCCATTAAGAGAAGATCACTAAATCTGCCCATTCTCTAGCTCACATCTCCTTTCAAAGTATTAGTCTCGTGGGGCCCAATAAAGCAACCTTTTTCTGTACTCTAATATATCTCATCTGTGTTGCATTTTGCTGCTGGCAGCAAGCATGACAAACTGAGATATCCATTTGGTAAATATGATTTGCCAAACTTTTTCAAAGGACAGAGTAATATCTCCATCCAGGCAGCCTCTTTGCACCTTTGTATTTCCCTATTGCACAGGGTTTGAGGCATAAAATAATAATGAGTTGTGCTATATCAGAGGAACACATGTGAGACATTCATAGATTGATGAACAGAAAGGTATCAGAGATGCTTTGTCATCCAACAGAAAGAAATAAATTATAACAAACGCTCCTGATTAGCAAGCTAACTTGGTAGTTTGAAGTTTAGATGAACTCCACAGCTAATTAAACTTTGTTCAGTGCTTCTCGAGGCTGTGTTTGCATTTTAGCACATGCTTTATTCTGCAGCAAACAGTTGTCATTCACTCATCACCAGATGGGTCGCCTTCAAAAGCTAACAAATCCAAGGGAAATGAGAGCACAGAAATGCCATGCACTTTCCTACAGCTCCTAAGAAAATGAGAACGGTGACATACCGCACGTAAACACAGGGGAGCAACCCTGAGCACATGCTGCAAGCCCTGCAGACAGGAGGAATATGATCAAACTGCAGCATCGTGGTGATTTCCACCACACGGCTTTGGTGACGACTCCAGTACAAAGGACTGGTTTTACAGCTCTACACTTGTCTAACACATTTCACAAAGCGATGGATCGCAATTATTCACTAGAATAATTTAACAATAGACTAGAGCTTACATCAATGAATATTAACTAAAAATAAAATTAAGTTTTCAGGTAGCAACAGCTTTGTGTATTCAGCCTGCTAGACAACTCTCACTGCCTCCCTTCCCTTTCTCTCCTGTCACTGCTTTGCATAAGGACTCTATTATTAACTCCCGCTTTCTTGAAACTAAGGAGACATAATATTGCATGAGCAATATCTGTTATTGTATTTCAGTGAAGAATAAGTACAGATCTAACATGCTTTAGACTTGTCCATCTCACTATTTTAAGAATTTGATGCTCTTAATTATCAGCTCTGAGACCTTCGCTTTCCAAATGCTATCAGTAAAGTTTCCTTGCAAAGCTCAAGGCTAAACAAAATTGAAATTCAGTACATCCATCCAAGCACCCACTAAAAGAGATGGGAACATCCTCCTGCTGCAGGAAGCAGAGTCCAACTCCCTGGTTCAGAGAGATCTGGTTACCTGACAGTCAGGAGAACCAACCAAGAAATGTACACCCTGATCCAAAAAAACAGATCTAAATTATTATTAAGCACTTTTGACACACATTTCATTCATACATCTCCATGCAGATAAGTACTTGGATCACAACTTGACATACTGGGAGTTAGTGCTCCATAACTATAATTTACTCATTTGAGGGCACAACTGCTAAACATATACACATACAGACATCTGCAAATGTATACACTCATGTAAACGTGTCTGTGTATATACATTCACGCTATGTGTATACATATATCTATATAAAATGGTCTGAATGGGCACACTATGCAAAGTCACACAAGCCAAAAGAGCAGGGGACATTTTGACAGAACCATCAATGAACATTTGGGATGAAATCCAGACCTGCAAGGATAGTTGGCAGGCTCTGGCAAAGAGGTGCAGGAAGCTAAGCACCATTTGAGCACAGACAGCAGAACCAAGACTGACACTCCCAAAAGCAGCAAAGCTTTTCATAGCCAGAGTCACATTAAATTTATTTCATTGTCTCCTTGGAGAAAAGCAGGCAGTTTATTCGCACTGAAATGGGTTTTGGCTACCAGCACTGAAAATTCATTTGTTCAAAACGCAGACTACGACCTACAGAAATGAGGCTGAGCCATAGCAACCACCTGAGAAAGTTCAACTCAAGGGCAAGAATATATATGAAGTGCTGAAAATGTTAGACTGAGATGCTCAAATTGGTACTTACAATTAAATAAGAATATTTAAAACTCAGAATTGCCAACATGAGCAACCAAACGTAGACTACAGATAATAACTAGACACTAATATTTGGAAACCGGACATCTAGTGCATTTAATTGTTATTAGGAAAGAATTAAAATGCACTTAGATATCTTTTTCTATTAACACAGCTACTCAGATGAGAACTCAATTAGGTAGTAAATGCATGCAACAAAAGAAGGTTGAAGTGAACAAAAAAATTATGGTCTTTTTCTACTTTGACGATTCAAAATCTGTTTAAGATATTCCACTGCAAATTCATTACTATTAAACTGCTCCATCTGTTTGGCAGTCTTCAGAAATCAATTCTTCCTCAAACTACAGATCCAAATGCTGGAGATTTCCCAGTTAGAAGTAACATTTTGGGCCATGATAAAGTGTTTTTCTTTAGAGCACTTTGGAATCAATGCAATTTTTAAATAGTCTTAAGCCTGATTCCCACTTTTGGAGAAAGAGAGAAATCTACCAAATTTCCCTCCACTCATTCCAAAACTAGTTGCAATTTTAACCTAAATGCATCAAATACATGGATGAACTTTTTAAAAAAATAGGTCTAAATATTATAGATCATTAAAAATATATTTTAAAAGTATTTTATTATATAT
>JAVCKT010023369.1:8318-27168 GCA_032273925.1 Rhynchotus rufescens
ATAGTATATGTATTAATAGAATGGATGATGGATCTGAATGAGAGAACAAAAGGGTGAAGTCTGACTTGCATTTTAGTTAGCTAGCACTTATCAAAAGCAAGAGCAAGAAAATAACTTACAAGAAATATTTTCCTTTTTTTTTTGTCTTGAGTTTTATTTAAAAGAATGGCCCAACAAAAAATACATTTCAATTTAAATTAATTTCTTGGATTTATTCCTGTATTTCTTTGTGAAATTGCAAGCTTTGGAACACAAATGAGTTTTTCAGATTAAATGTTACCTTTTTAAACAGTGCTTGTGAACCGTCATTTAATATCTTCAGCCCTTAGGAAACTATGTCAGAAAGAACATATAACACTGCTGTTAAGAGCAGCATACTCAAGATGTAATATTGAAAATCTTGCTAAAAGCTATTTCTTTGTGATATTCTTCTCCCTGTAAGACTATGTGATGGTTTTATACATAGAGTTTGTCTTTAGGAGTATTACAAAGATACTTGATATTATTGCAATGAGATGCATGGATTTTTTTCTATAAGATAATTTATTGAAGTCAAAATTTGCTAAAGGAAATGAACAAATTCAGAAACTGTTGATGGCCTGTCACCCAAGGCATCAATATAAAGAGAGGATGGAGGAGGAAGGGTCAGTACTTAGAGTGTGCCCTCAGCCTTCAGGGGTCTGAGCTGGTTCCGAGCTTGTGTTGAAAATAGCATGTTTTTGAAATATCATTTTTGATGATGCAAAATCATCAAAAATAGTTCAGTTTTCTGTGTAGCTGTGTGCATATCTATAAATATACGTATATAAAACATAAAATAGAGAACTTGTATCTGTGCACAAATGCAAAAATATCCTGGTTGTGAGCTGCTGTTTACAGTGCCCCTGCTTTCTGAGCTCCTCGGTGCGCACAGATAAGGGTTTGAGGAGTTTCTGAGCCTGCGTGCAATGCCTCCAAGCTGCTAAAAGTCATGCCGGCAACACAAAACACCGCCTGAGAATACAGATGAGGCAGCTCTGCCCATGTCCCCAGCGAGACGCCTGGCGCCGGCACCGCCCTGCATGGCAGAGCATTTGTGGTGGTGCCACGGGCAGCAAGAGCCACGCGGGACAGCAACCCGGGCCGCACGCGGGCTTGCTTGCCCGCATCTCCGCGGGTTTGCTTTTGCCCCTCGCCTATATTTTGCAACGTGCAATAGCTTCTGCACGCTGCTCTCAGCGTCGCTCGGTCATTTGTCATAGCACGCCGCTTACGTGCCCTGCATCCGTCCTGGCGCTGCTTCGCGGGCTCGGTTCACTTAGCTGCGCTTCCTGACAAATTAAGAGCTGATTTTTCCAAGCTGACTTCTTTGCAGAGCTGACTGCATCTATACAAACGCTCGACGTCCCAGCTTGCCCCCCGGCTTATTGCAAAGTATGTCACATTCGCGTTTTGTGGCTTGTTCATCAAAAGAGTAGCAGCTACTAATGTTGCTCAGAGCAGAGCCCAAGTGTCTGCTCTGTCAGCAAGGATCTCAGCTTTGGCCACTGCTAGCGACTCAACGTAGAAGTAGGGCACCCGATTTTAGCAATAAAAGCAATAAAATGGGAGGGGAAGTATGCATTTGGAGAAATTCTCCAGTACTTGGAATTTTCAGATAAAATATGAGCTGTTTCTACCAGAGGGCATGAGCATGGAACAGGACTTAGGAAATAATGCACTCCTTAATGTTCACGCATGGCTTTTTTTCAGAGCTGGAATTGTTATTTTTCCAGGACAGAAAAAAACAGTAATGGATCAGGTATTTGGTGTAGAACACAAGTATTCCCGTATCCTCACTGTTTGTTTGGAGCAGCAGGCTTTATACTATTTTACCCAGAAGCAGCTTTGTTTCCCTTTTGTATTCAGTCTATAGGTATTTCTTATTAAGCATTAATAATTTACTAATTAAACTTTTTCTTGTTTTTTTTTTTTTTTTTGGTCATTTTTCAAGATTAGCTCAGTGTTTGTTTGCAGGTGTGAAGGTATTTCCTAGGGGGATGTTGAGTCAATAAGGACTGACATGGCAGGAGGTCAGGTTCTGACCACGACCGGCTGGTGGAAGGGCCAGCTACAATCCTGCACACCCAATCTCATTCTTCCACATAGGTGTGAGCTTAAGTGGCACAGCTGAGGGTGCTGAGACATCACACCCAGCTGGGATAAATGGCCCAGAGACCCACAGCAGGCCCTCATTGCCTTCATTAGCTGTGTTAATTAGTGGGAGGTTGGGGTCTCCATTTCAGTGTAGGCTGGGCAGGAAGCAGTAGTTGTGTGCTGGTGAGCTCTGCAGTGCTGGACAGCATGATGGATCTTCTTTGGTGTTGGATGGACCACCCTGCCTGGTGTTCTTTGAGGGTCCCTGGAGCTGCCACAGCAGCCACTGAGGTAGGAGCCCTCAGCTGTCCTCGTGTGGGCTAGAGCTAGCTAGGCCTAGGCTGTGGTGTTGGCTCCCCTTGCTTTTGTGGACTCTGTGGCCACCAGGCCTGAGGGGGTTTGGGCCTCCTGCTTTGCCTTGAAAACCAGGTCTGGTGTGTGGAGCCCCATGGGGCAGTGGTGCGAGGTGATGACTGCCTCCCCTCGCTGCCTGAGGCCGCTCTGGCACTGAGTCTGGGGAGGTGCCTGTTTGTATACATCATGTGTGCTAATACATACCTAAAACATGGCTGTGTGCTGCCTTGGTGCCCTGCTGAGGCCTGGGTGCTGCGCAGTGCCCCAGCTGTGGGGATGGGGCTCTGGGTGCCATCTCTGCTGGCACCCTGGCTGTGGAAGCCAAGCAACAGGCAGCTCAACAACCTGGGGGCTGCAAATCCAACCTTCAGAGCCATGGATCTGGGAGTGCATGTGCTCCCTGGGCTTTGTTTGAGGTAATTATTACGTGTCACAAGGCTGACTTAAGAGGATAAGAGGTTTGTTTCTAAGGCTTCAGGGAGAGTTGAGGAAAAGCACTGTATTTGCTCTAATACTTGCCTTTTTAGCTGTGTCTGTGGTCTCTCCATCTCCTCCCTTCCTATCACGCTGGTATTGGTGTGTCTATAATGCGGGCTGATTACATGGTACTGTTTTGGCTCCAAGATGTGCTTGACAAATAGGCATCCCACAACCTATGGAGTACTTTGGTTTCTTACAGCTGTGTATTTAACAGCCTGGCTATGTATTCTTGTAGCAGACTGGAAAGATATTAATAAAGGAGCAATTACATCTTGCTTTTAAAGCCCAGTAAGTGAGGGCAGCTGCGTAGGAGAGTGCTGTCCTTGAACCCGAGAGAAGTGCTCATCCTTCCTCAAGGTTGTCCCTTCCTCCATCTGCTCTCAAGGGCTTTCTCAATGTAATGAGGAATGTCTTCATGCCCTGTAATGACCAGGAGGATCTCTCCTATGCTGTCCTCTCACTGTAGCTTTCCCAAACCATGGCCAGACCTCCCAGAGGGAAGTGACCTCTCTATGGAGACTTCTTCCCTCCCAGAGGGAAGTGATCTCTCTATGGAGACTTCTGGAGATTATCTGATGAGCAGCTCATTAACAGTTGCTTTCACTCTGAGCTTCACGATTAGTTTCTAAGAGTGAACTCGGTTCTTAGTGCAGCCAACCAGGTCCTTGCTGGGCCTTTCATCTCTCCGCCTGGCTGCTGTGGGGCCCGGCCTCTCCTGACAGCTCCCTGGGAACAGTTTTGCCTTTATTTTCCCCGCTCGGGTTTTTTCCCACCGCATCACGTGTGTGATGGCGGCCGCCCAACGTGTTCCCTACGTGGCGATGACGGGCGAGCAGCTGCCGCTGCGCCCAGCATCCCCGGCGCTCCCCGGACCGGGGCGCGGATAATCCCGCCTTTGTGGCGGCACAAAAGGCCAGGCCCTCGGTTCCTTCCTTCCTCCCGCGGCCGATGGCGCTTCCCTGCTGCCCGTGGCGCCGGCTGATCCGGTGAGCACCGGCGCACGTGGAGCCCCGGCCTCGGATGAGGGGACGGACCCTGAGCTGGCTTTGTGCTGTCCAGCACGTTGTGGGCACCAGGAGGCTGCTTTAATGTCCCAAATGCTCAAATTCCTTCAATTAAATCCTGCACTGGACTCATTAGGCAAGATGAGATATATTGAGGAGGTTATTGGATATATTGGAGAAAGATGATCTTTCTCTCAGAAACTTGCTTTGCCTAGCACTTATATGTTTTTAAAGATAATATAGACTGTTATGAACCGAGCGTGCTTCTGAAGCATAATATGCTGATTTTTAAATGGTTACGTAACAGTAACATTGGAAAGTGAGGCGGGATTCTTGCATTCATCAGCCGTGGCAAGAATTTGGGGTGTATCTTGGGATAGTCCTTTTATCCCTGTCTTATCCTCTTTATCCCTTCTACTGTCTGCAGCGAAGTAGTGTCTGTAAAATAAATGGGTGATCATGAGCATTTAAGTAAGTAGGAGTGAGAATCTTGAGCTTTTTTTAACTTGCTCAGATCAGAGCAGTCGGAGAGTGACCTCTTCAATCCAAATGCAGCCCGTGGCCAGACGAGCATACAAAGCATCTCGGAGAGAGGCAAGAGTCAGAGTTCAGTGTTGGATGCTATTTTAAGAGCAAATTATTCTGGAGGAAAAAAGGAGTTGGTGAGTGTGATTGGTGAGGGTTTTGCAGCAATCTATAGTATTTTAGGGCGCGTAAGACACCTTTATGCCAGGAATTCAGTAGTTTTGCAGCGTTTCTTGCTGAAGCAGGGATAATCTGGTAGGTGGAAAGACATGTATTTGAAAAGGTAGATGGTAATCCTGTAGACACTTATGCTTATATTTGTTGATATAATACTATAACTTTGCTTTCTGTATAGGGTTCTCTGTTTTTTGAAAGCTTTGGAGGAAGTGAACACAAAACAGAAGTCTTCTCCTTCAGCCCTTAAAAGTACATTTAGCTCTCTACCTTTTTCCAAAAGAAACCCTGTGGCAGAAAGTACATGATAATTCCTTGCAGTGTGTACACCAGGTCAGACAGCTTGGTCACGTGAAACGCTGCAGCCTGCCGATAAGCAATGGGGAAAACCCTGGAACTGAGCACCAGAAGTAGACATCAAGCAGATGGCATCAGAAAGACACTGTTTGTTTTGGTTCATGGGAGCTGGGAAAAAAATCCACTCCTTGGGGGCAGTACCTAGGGTAATAATAAGTCTTTTTTTCCAGACATGATTGTTATTGGGTTGGTTTTGGAGCCAGGAAACCCTGGCTGGTGGGGATGCTCCATGGTGGCCCATGCGTGGGTGCTGGCAGTGAGTGCCAGGTCCCGGGGATGGAGCAGGATGGCCTTGGCAAGTGGTGGAAGCGGCAGCGTTGGCTTCTGCCACCTGGCCCCATGCACTGCCTGCAATTGCTCTGCAAGGCCCTGCATGGCAAATATTCAGCCTTGGACTTGAGCAGGCTGCTACAAGTGGAGAGCAAATAAAAATAAATAAAAACCCTGGTGAAATTCTACTTTAAGGCAGGCCTCAGGGAGGAAACAGGTGGACATGCTTGGAAATGTTGCTTTAAAGCATTAAGCACAGACGGGTCTGTGGGTGCACAGAAAGGCTGTTTGCTTATTGCAGCCTTCAAACAAGTTCCACAGTCTTATCCAATCCATGTTTTTTAATTAGGAAAAAAAAAATGGATCCATAGCTTAATTAGATCAAACAAACTACCATTGACTTCAAGCCCCAAATGTTTAACCTTTATGTGTTTTACCCAACTAATCTCTCATGGAAAAAAGCAAAACCAGGCCATCTTTGATGAACCTCAGATATTTAAATACCTGGGTAACTGCCTGGGGAGCTGCTTGAAAAAACAAGCAAAATATTCAGCTCTTCAGTCATGTTTAATTTAAACATATTCAGCCTGAGAAGTGTTCTTAGGCTACGCTGATGCTCTGGAAGTTGCTTAGTTGTCCATAGTATTTTATAATTGCTCCTTGCTGTTTGAAATTGGCTGCAATGGATAATCCCATTAGAAAGGGTACCATTTTGGGTGTGATTTCCATGGAAGCAGTGCCCCTTTCTGAGGCTGGCGGCGGCAGCGAGGAGTGTTTTGAGGCCTGGCCTGGGCTGATGCTGCTGGTCGTGCCCAGCAAACTGAGGAGATGAATGTCCAGGTGGCTGGTGGATGCTGGTGGGTTGGTCCTGGCGTTTACCTTAACCCTACTGCTGCAGCTTGGCTTGGGCAGGGCTCTATCTCCAGGCCTGCATTGGTTTTATACTTCTGTTCAATGAAAAAATTACTAATTGTCCCTCTAACTCCTCACCCAGATGTCACAAATGTATTTTCAGAGCTCTAAACTCCTAAGGTGACTCTGGTTATTATGCTTTGGTGCTGCAGTGGTGGGCTGTCTGTGTAGCACGTAGCTGCTGTCCCTGGTAGGCACTGCCATGGTTGAAACCACAAGGCTCATGCTGGAAACCACCTGCTCATGTGTTGAAAAGGACTGTTTGAGTTACTGGTCCAGAGACCTTGTGGGAAATGACCTGGGACCACAGCTTCCATGGAGCGATGCAGCAAAACAAACCCAAAAATAATGAATGGGAGAAGGGGCTCTCTATCTGTGACCTCTACATCAGGGTACAAAGCCTTCTCTTTTGATGCAGATCTTCCTGTAACCAAAGGAGAAAAAAATCCCTGAAACTACTTCTCTGATACCTCTGCCTTTGTCTCGGTACAAAATCAGACCCAAGAAAACCTCCTAAAGTGTAGCAAGGACTACTACCCTTGCCAGGAGACACCTTCCTTTGCCAGGATAGCTTGTTAGAGGAGCAGAGATGAGGAAACATCTAAAAATACTTGACATTAGTCCGGTTGAGGTTGCCGGGGAAAAAGATAGGCAAGTTTCTGGATGCTCCTCTTCTACTTTGTGCTTTAGTTCTGGGGAGGAGAACCTTGCCAGGGCCTGACCAGCACCTGGGGTGGGAGGGCAAGACACTGAGGGGCTTCTTACCCTTAAAATGTTTCATGCTTGTATCTCCAGTAAGCCTAGCTTGTTTGTGCATATATGTAAATATATGTTTGTATTAAAATATGTGATATAGCTTTGTATGGGCACAGGTAGCTGAGCCTTTTTCAGTTTATGTTGACGAACTGTAGTAGCGTCAGGAACGTGAAGTGCAGAGGCTGGGAGCAGAGGTCCCTCCAGGCCAGTGTCCATCCCTGGCAGTGGCCACCAGTGGGTACCGGGGGAATGTGGAGCAGGGCAGGCAGGTAGGGACCCTTCCTGGCAGAGCCTTCCAGCATTGGGAAGTGTGCAGAGCTGGGATTCCCAGAGCAGATGTAGCTTTTTAGTGTTAAAAGCCCCTGACAAATTTCTTCTGTTAATTTGGTACTGCATAAGACATTCTAGACGCTAAAGAAAGTCATCTAATACATCACAAAATCCCCCAAAGAAACAGTAATATATAGGTAACTTTACTGAGAAGAGGATTTTGAAATTCTCTATAATCAATCTTGCAAGAGGGGGGAGAACAAATCTAAAATAATTAATAGATGTATAAGTGCTTCTAACTTATTCCTGCGACAGGCAGTTACAATAACATGCTTTACAGCTAGTGACACTTTCCTGGGGTACAGCTACAGCCCGTGTGGCATTTCCCTTCCCCGGCTGTTGTTTGCTTGGCTAAAGGCTACCCGCTGCTGCACCTCGCGAATGCCACCGCTGTGACGGGCCAGCTGCCCTCGGAGCGGGACACGGCCGGGGTGACCCCTGGTTCCCACGGGTGGGAGCTGCTCGGGTTCCTCTGCAGGTCCTCCTGCGACTGCTTGTGGCAGGATGACCAAATGTTACCATTTCTTAGCCTAAAAGTTAGGTGATAGCATCTTAAAAAAGGGTGCCCCAACTTGGCTGTGAGCCTTCACCAAGGTAAGCGTGAGCCTTGGAGCAGGATGTGTGTGTGCACCCTGCTCACACGAACAGCAAAGTGAAGTAGAATAACTGCTGCCTTGTGCTGAGAGAACCTGGCTCACTAATTCTTTATGATAAATTAATGGTTTATGACATGCTTAAGCATACAAATAAACATCTCCTGATTAATTTGAATTTAGGCTTTGCTAGTACTTTGGGAGTGTTCTCATACAGGCTTTTTCTTTTCCCGAGGGATCACTGGGATAAATAAACTCCCAGGTTTATATATGTATGTTGGTATATTTTGTTTGGGTTATGGCAAGAAGTAGCATTAGACTCTGTTAAATAATTGTACAGCAGGGTTCAGGTTTAGGAATGGAAAGTACCCTGTAATGTAAGTGTTCACTTTGAAAATGGGACTTTTTTAATAGAGAGGTGTTTTTTGATTGTTTTTTAAATTATTACAAACAGCCATTTCTGGAGGGGAAAAAAGTTTCTCTGGTGTACTGGCAAACGAATGTGATCAGCTCATCCTAGAGATTGTTTTTTTCGTTCTATTTCATTCTATTACTACTTTAAAGTTGTAGGACTAAAAATGTTGCAGTTGAATGAGAAGTACCTTTGGAATTATGACAAAATACATTCGAAGTTGCCATGATGGATAATGAGACCATTAGAGCAACAACAGAGAATGGGATTTAGAGTAACCTGGAGGCGGCGTGGGAGGGTCTGCAGGGAAGCCTGAGCTGAGCCGTGGGCACTGGTGCCAGGCCAAGGGAAGGAAGACTTGGCAGGACAGTGTGTCCATAGTGCGGCTCTGGGTTTGCTGCGGGGAGGGAGCGGCTTTGGAGGATGTTCTGTGGTCAAGAACCTACAATTTAGAGAACAGTGTGGGACTGCAAGGGCTCTTCTGAGTCCCAAGTGCAATGTTTGGTCATGGCAGGTGGTATCTCATAATTTATTAAACTTAACTGAAAAGTTGTTTCATCTCTTGTCTCCATTCCTGTTTCCTCCCCTAGGGTGATATTCTGGTACCTTCTGGGCTGCCTGGAAAGCTTCCAACTTCCATCCTAAACTAACTTCTGATTGATTATTGTTTGCTCTTATATGATAGAGGGAATTTCTTTCAGTTTTCCTCTCCTTGACACATTTGTGGGCAGTAATTGCATCGCTTCAATAGCTGCTTTGCTAGCTTACAAGATAAAGCCTTTAGTTGTTCCCTTTAAAATGGGTTGTCCCTTTCCTTGGGTATCTAACTAGCCAGTGACTGCCTTGCTCTTGACTAGCAGCAGAAACTGAGCACTTGCACCTCTCCACCTCTGCTGGAGAAGCCTCTGCTTTCTGGAACCTGGGGCTCCCTGTGCCTGCTCCATGGCTGTCTTAGATAATTGCTCCGCGCTCAGTGAATACCCACCTCTCTGTCCTCCTCTGTTTGTAGTTGATGAGCTGCCAATTTCTAATGGAATTACTCATTATTAGTCCCTAAGCCCTTGGCCTTGCACTCTTTGCTGTTAAATTCCATCCTGTTAGTTTGCTGTGGTCCTTGGGGCCCATCCGTTCCTCGGTGAGGAGACCTTCCTCCTCCTCGGGCGGCTCCTGCCCGTGCCGTGCGTGCTGCCTCTTTTAATCCAGCCCATTACCAGTAATACATGTGCACTTAGTTCAGGCTGCTCTAGAAACCCCTTCTAGCCTGACTTTGCTTGTAGCCTATTCCTGTCCCACCCCACAGCTTCTCTAGTGCAACCAGCAGTTCTCTGGGTGCTGGTTTCATATTCCTCTCAGGAGTAGCTGCCTGCAAGTGATGTAGGCTGAGAGTTGGACTCTGGCTTTCTGACAGTAGCGGGGTAGCTAATGCTGCCTCATGTTGCTGTATTATTGTGTGTATTTATGACCTGTTTTATAGCCTTTATCTTGGCAAATCTGGGTTCTAATGTGATTATCCTGAAGGGCAAGGTCAAAAACATGTTCTGGTTGACCTCTGATAGAAACTGTGGTTTGTGACAATTGTGCATTATATAAAGAGTGCAGAATGCCATGTGGGTTGCTAAATGTTGTTGAAAGGGCCTAAAAATTCAGGGCAATTGGATTATAATCTGTTTCTCCTTCAGTATTTCATGACACTTGTGTTAGCTTCAGGATTATTGAAACCAAGCCCCCAGACCTAAAGCAAATTGAGTCAGAGTAGAGCATTTCAGAAGATGTGTTGCACACAGAAATAAAATAATTTATCATGGATTTTGGGAGGGCAGAGAAGTTCCGAATGTTTTATGAGCAAATCCATCTCCCCTGGGGAGAAAAATCAAATGACTGTGATGTGATACGTATTGTGAAGCATTCGGTGCACCTTGTTCAGTCTCTGAGCAGCTAGAGGTGGCCCCCAGGAGCATGGGGGCCGTGGACAAGACATTCCTCTTGTTCCCCAAATGGGCACTTGGGATGGCTGGTGGGAATCCTGTGCCGTGGAACCCTGCCCTGTGCTAGTTTCTATAGCACATAAGCTTGTGTGACTTTACAGAGAGAGTTAAGAATATAATTATTTGACTTTGTATTAATAGGATGAGTCTCCTTTCTCGGTGAAAGGAAGGCTAATGGCTTTGTCCACCCCTTTTAACTCCTATCTGCTTAATGATACTGCCTCATTGTAGAACTCCTATTGATCTCTTAACACGTTTTTGGGGAAGAGTCTCAACACTTTCATCTAGGGGAGGCAGATATATTGGGGGAGGGAGGGGAGCAGGTATTTTTCTATTGCTATTCTCTTCCTCTTTTGCTGTTTGGGTTGCAGGAAGGGTGACCTGTCCTGGATCTTCTGCAGGCCCTAGCAGTGGGTAAAGCAGAGGGACACGTGTTGGCACCTTAAAGAGAACAGAGGTGGCTGAGAGCTGTGTGCCTCCATCTTCTTTTCCCAGTTGTCCCATGACAAAATAAATTAGGAGGAAGAAAGCTTGGATGGATTTGTATTCCTCAGCCTCACTTTAGCAGTTATTGGCTAATAAACTCCAACTGAGTTCTCATTCACAGATGTCACTCTTTGTCCTGATGGCAGGTGATTTGCCTATGGAGCACACTTTATTTGTGACAGCTGTAACAGAAAAGATTAAAGGCACCACTAATTATTCTTGCATTCTTTCATATAAAGTTGATTGCCCTTTTTTCTCCTTCCCCCTCCTCTCATTCAATTACCTTGGTGTGTGTGGATGAAAATCACAGGGGGTAGAGGAAAAGTTTTGGTTTTGCTGAAGTATCTGATGCTTTGTCTCATGGAATCTGGCTCACAAATTGGAGCCTAAATGAGCTTGGGTCTGCAGGCTGCCTTTGCTTCAGTCCTTCAGAGGCTTCCATGCAGTCTGGGCTGTGACAAGACGTGGGGCTGGTGAAGCTGTTGGAGATGGTGTCATTGGTGGCTTTAACTCTTCCGATTTTAATTAAATTGGAGAGGGGTGTCAGTGTGTTGTCTGAAAGCACAAGTAGTTAGCTGAATTACTCTTTGGTTAACTTTGTAATAACTAGCTCATTCATGGGGCCTGATCGGGAGCCTATTGAATTTAATAAGCTGTTCTGGCTGTTCTGCTTGCTCTTCTCTTTGATTGCTAATTGTATGTAAACAGCTCTTGGTCATCACAAATTTGTTTATTTGCAATTATTTGTGGATTAATTTTGGTAATTCACTTCTTGAGCACAGAGTGCTCATCACTTGAATTGGATGATTTCAGTTGGCCATGTTTGTGGCTTAGACCTGTGCTCTGTTTCCGTATCTTGACTGAACGTAGGTTTTGGAGTAGGGGCTCTTTTGTGGCATCCTCGTTGACTTATTCAAAACCTACTTTTTTTTGTGTGTTACTCATGCCGAAGTTCACAAGAGCTTCTGGCCTGCTACCCTGCATGGGATCAAAGTTGTGTTTGATGTCATGTGAAGATGTCATGCGGGTGCTCAAGTGTCTGAGGGTGAGGGATGATGCAAGCTGGTGGTGTGGGGCCAAGCTGTGGCCTTCATGACCCACCTCATCCTGCCACAGGTCTGTAGAACCCCAAGGAGCCCACGCTGCAGTTCCTTCCAAGCACCCATGCTCTTAAATGAGCATCTTGGCTCTCGGGTCTGAAGTTTGCAGCCTGGAGAGCTGGAATGACTGGAAATCTGGACAGGGAAATCCTGCTATCAGGCGCTGATTCCTGGCAAAGCTGGTGGAGATGCTGGTAACAGCGAGACGAGATGGCAGTTCTGCTGTAGATGCAGCAAGCTGCTCACTTGAATAGCACCTTGTCATCATAGAAAAGTAGTGAAAATTGGTTCAAAAGTTTACTCTTTTTTGGTCGTTTGACTTCTGTCTGCAGACTTTGGGATGGGATAGGCTGATAAACTTCTGAACTGATCATGCCTACAAAGATGCACATCCTAGTGCTTAGTGTTAAGTCTAAGTGCTAAGTCTGGCACACTCTCTGTGGAGACTTCTGGAGCTGCCCTCAAGGAGGGCAAGGTCAGTAGACATCAGCTGTGACTGAACAAGTTCAGGTGTGTTGCTTGGTGGAAAAGGGGGCACAAACAGTTTCTAGATGTAAGTAGCTCCTGTAGTATGTTGGATGCCAGAACAGAATCTCCTAATGGATTGCAATAGCCCATGCCTGGGTGGGTTGTACAAGGTGAGGAGCAGAGGCATTTTGAACCAGGCTCAGCAGCGCTTCTGAGAAATGAGAGGCTGTAAATCACTGTTGAAACACTGCAGAGAAAAGGATGGGCTGAAATGAGTCCATGCTTGGCTGCTTTAGTGGGAAGAGAAAGTAGAGATGTCTGCTGTTGATAAAAGCCCAAGCAGAGCACTGAATGTGAGGAGCTTAAGGGTTTTCTGTATTAACACCTAATATTTACGCTTCCAGTCCGGAAGGGCGCTGAGCTTGTGCATTGTGCCTTGTCTTTGCTCCCGGTGCACGAGGGGGAGCAGAGCCCGGGGCAGGGGCGCCCTGCAGCCCGGTGCTGCTCACGCACCCGTGCAGGAGCACCCCTAGACACTGCCCTTAAATCCACGGGTGAGGCGAGAGGCGCTTTGCCACGGGAGCAGCGTCCACTCCTGAATACCCTGCAGGTAGCATGCTTCTGCATCAAAAAGACATTTTTTATCTTTTTTTAGTTCTTTAAGAGCAGATGTCAGTCTGGACAATTTTTTTCAGCTTAAGAGTAACTTCACTTGATTTAGGTTGACTCAGAGCTGACTTCAGATAAACAAGTTTAAGCCATATCAAGCATCTGTGCTGCTACAGAGTCACCACTTCTCTCTTGCCTTATTCTGTCCCTCCTTTCACCTGCTTAATGCTCTCTTTAGAATACAGAGCATTTTTCAAAGTGTTTTTTTTCTCTTCCCTCATTTTATGGACCCTTTAGAAAAGACGACCCTGGAGTAGACTTCAGGGAAAGGAAATTGCAAAGCAAGTCTGGATGTTGGCCCAATTGGTTGCAGTGCCAGCCAGAAGCATTGATCTCTCATGAGCTGTGGGACCTGAAGCAGGGAGAGCTGAGGAAACCTATGGAAACCGTGCTGAAATCTGGCACGAACACTCTTGGAGTGCAAGGGAAGGCAGCTCCTTGTCTAGTGGCCATGCTAGACATAGAAGGGTGTATTTCTGTCCTGTTTATGCCAGTTTTACTTTATTGACACTTTGATTTTCTTTTTTTTGTAAATCACAAAAGAAAAGCCCTTCATTATTAGGTAATTTAAAATACCTTACACTGTGCTATCTGACTCTCACAATGATTCTGAAAGTCCTTCATTCCCTGGCATGTGCAAATAAAATAGGACTCTTTATTGCAAAAAGTGGATGTTTTGTATTTTATTCCTTCCCCATGAGCATTCTTTGAAAATGTCATTAGATCAAATTAAAAGTTGCCGTAGCTGAATTTTTATTTTTTAAAATGCAAATTTGACTTTGGTTTAAACAAAAAAGGCTTGTCTCAAGCTCTTTTTTTTTTTTTTTTCCCTTAACTGAACACTTTGATCCTTTCTAAGGGTATAAACAATTCAGAATTAGTTTTACGTTGGAAGAGAGCAAGGTTTCCTCCTGGATATCTTCTCCCCTAACCAGACCAAGGCTGGGCTCTTCGAGGCATCGGCAGGACGGAGAGAAACCCGCTGGCGGGAAGGCTGCTGTGTCTGGGAAGTCTGTTTTAATTGAGCAGACAGGGCAACCTGCTGCTCTCCTCCGTCTTGCTGCTTCATTTCCTTTTTGGGCTTGGTTAATGCAGACCCATCTGCCAAGTACTTAGTAGTCGCAGCAGCGTGATCAGTGCTGAGGTCTGGTTCTGACAGGTCCTGCACGCATTAAATGGGGGGAAATATCTTGTTCCTCAGCTTTTCAGCAGGGATTTTGAGGACTGAGTGGAGAGTTAAAAGAACAGTTTTGTGTGAGTATTTGGGCAGCCTGGGTAGATACAGGGGTACTTGATCTTCTACCTGTTCCTGCAGTTTTAGGAGGCTCATAAGGGGCTCATCAGTGGTGACATGTAAGAAAGCAGTGATATTGGAGATGAAGCAACAGCAAGAACAAGGCTGCCTGCTTTCTTGGTTTGTTTTTTGTCCCTGTAGTTGCAGCATCTGTTCTGGGAGCTCCCAAAGGACATGGGTGGCATGGAGACCTGCCCCATGCCTGGTCCTTTCTGCCTCCTGTCCCAGCAAAGGACGTTGCTCCAGAAGTAGATAAAACCTGCAAAAACCTCCTCATGGTGGTATTTCTTGACCATGAAGCTGCTTCTATGCAAGCAGCCCCCTGGGCTGGTGACACCATAAGCCTGCTGTCCCATGGCATCTCCATGACCCAAGGTGGCAGCGGCTCCTCCCGCTGGATCCAGCTCTGGGAATGGGGAGCGTGATCCCCATGTGCTCACCGAGCTGCCCTGCGTGCAGGTGGGAGCTGGTGTTTCCTTTGTTGTGTTTTCCCCTGTGGTTGAATATCACTTGATCAAAGTATTTGATGTTCCTTGAGCGATATCTTAAACTGTCCTTGTGTCTCTGCCTTTCTCTGTAGTTTTGGGGCTCGTATTTACATATGGTGAAGTGTTAAGCCATTTGGCTCTTCCTCTTCATGTTAAATGGACGCTTATGAAATCAGCTATAATTTAAAATATAAAACTACAAAACCCTTCTGTGACTTGTGAGAACCTAGTTAATGAGAAGGATATTAGGATGCCATGTTCTTATTTCTTGAGGTTGGAAGAAGAATTTATGCTGTCATTATTTTTATTATGAACATTTTAAAGCATATGTGGATATTTGATTATTGAGTGCTATCTTTAGCAGTTCCAATTAATTTCAAATGCAGGGAGTCCATATAATCTGACAGAGTTTGCTGTGCTGAGAAATGTATTAAGGGTAGCTTATGGTACACTAATTAAGAGTGCATTTAAAGAGCCAATAATCTAATAGTTTTGCAGAAATCTGCTTATGTTATTTCTTTCCATTTTCATTTCATTTCCTAAGCATTTTGTTTTGGAGATGACGGGAACAGTGTAAGGGTGAGGTTGTCAGCTGCTGTAAATCCACGTGCTCCCGGTGAAGATGTTTGGGCTGTGCTGGACAGTGCCGGCTGAGGAGATGCTCCCAGCTCAGCCTCTGGAACATGCCTATTGTGGCTGCTGATGTGCAGCTCTTGCCTTGCCTGTTTATTGGAGTCAGTTCTGCAACCAGGAACTTGCTGCTCTGCCCGGAGAAATACCCTGAAAGAACCAAGACCTGGCTCCCATATAAGTGCTCTTTGTGACAGATTCAAGGAAAGAAACGTGACTGGAAATACCTTGGCTGTCGCCAGAATTATCTCTGAAAAGGAAGCTTCCACTAGGAAGTTTCATATGAAGCTCTATTTAGGTACTAGACTCTGCAAAATATTTTACAAGGATATTATCTATGATAATATCAAAATAATAAAGGGACAGTTGTATTTTGAAGGTAAGATCAGTGACCAACACCAAGTGCTGAAAAGAGCTCAGTAATTCCTCTGTTGCTATTTCAGTGCTAGACTCTGTGGAGGAGACTCGTCATATCTGTCACTTTAGCTCAGTTTTTACCTAAAAGTCATGGCAGGCAGATGCTACTTACTCATTACTCCTCTGTTAAAAATGTTTTGAGCTCTAATTAAAAAGAGAAGGGGAAAAAAAAACATACTGATTGAAGTTCTGTGGGGAAGAAAAGTCAGTAAAAAATGAATCACAATGTTGTGGATTTTGAAGTGAATGCAAAACTTGGATTCTGATGAAGAAAGGTGGGGCTTTTTTATGTTTTCTTGTTCACCAGCACGATATGTTGAAGCACATCTGCCCCCAGGAGCAGGAAGGAGGACAGTGTTTGCTCCAGCATGGCCAAGGGAAAGGCTGAGCTGCTGGAGCAGCAGGAGGACAGGGCAGTCCTGCTTTTTGCCCTCATTTTCCACCTTGGCGTCCCCTAGGACTGGGACAAGTGGAACAGCTCATGACTGTAGATGTCTTGACCTTTCTTGCCCGTTCGATGACACGCGAGCTCTGCCTCTGTGTCGCGCTGTCCTCGGAACCCTTTGGTGACGCAGGTCCTGCAGCTCCGTTTCCTCTTGTGCGGTCTGCAAACGCACAAGGTTTAATTCTGCAAATTAAACCTCTGCAGAGGAGGCTGCAAAGCCAAACCAAGGGCCGTGCACCGGGTTTTCCTCTCCAACCAGCGCCCGAGGGCCGTGTGAGCGAGCTGGTGGCACCTTGGCAGGATGCGTCACCCGCTGGGGCCACAGCCGGCGGCACAGAGCAGTGCGAGTGGACAGGAACCAAACAGTGGGAACCAAAACAGGCCTTTTCTGTATGGCTATTAATTAAAACAAGCATGGTCATGATGTTTGCAGGATAATTCTACAGGGATGGTAGATGTTGGCCTCCTTATGTTCTTGCATAACGTGGCACGTCTTGTGCTGTTTAACAGAGCTTGGCTGCTTTGGGGTGGATTTTTGGAGCTCTTGGTTTTTGTCCCTTTTAAATTCTAGCAAGAGCAGAGACCAGCCTCAGTGCTGTGCACTGTGGAGCTATTTGAATTTGTCATGATGTCTTAGTAAATAAAAATGAGTTCAAAAATAGCTTTCTAGCGACTTGTAGAAAACTCCCTCTCTCTCTCTCTCTCTCCCCCCCTCAGATGTCTCTTGCAAGAGCATCAGGCCATTCCTGAGCTGAAGTCTCAGGAGATTTTGAGCAACGTCCTTATCAGCACCATGTCAGAGGTGTGTTTTTATTTCTTGTCTGCAGAGTTTAATGCCGGTGGCGTGGCTGGTCACCTGCCACAGGTTGGGTTAAGCCAGGTTGACCCTGGCCTGGAGGGATGAGCAGCGTTCCCCCTCCAAACGCTTAACGGGCTTGCGGAAACCCTTCGTGGAAGCAGCAACTCGTAATGAAACTTAATGGCTAATTGTGCTCCATTAATAAAATCGGCAATGTCATCAGGCCCTGCAAAAGGGATATAAACAATAACACCCAACTTAATACTGCCTGAGTACCAGGGCGGCAGTGTAATAATTTTCCTCATTAATTTGTATTGATTTGTTGATCATGTGTTGATGTCTGCTGGCAATAAGTCACAGGAGTGCTGCTAGCTGGCTCGGCTCTCTGAAGATGCCACCTATCCAATGGCACGTTGGTCCTGAGCTAGTTGTTGGGCTTCCCAAGGGAATGAGATCTGTAGGGAAGTGACTTCTGTTGCTGCTGGGCTGTCTATCTGCCTGTCTGCATCCCAGGTAATTTTGAAGGATTGGGAATTTCAGGAGTGAGCTATGCAGCGTTGGGAAGATCCCTGGAGAGCTGCTGGACAGGGCCTCTCTGGAGGGATGCGTTGATGCCCTTAGCATGTCTGTGGTAATCCAGGCTGTTCGGGCTTTTATTTTCAGCGGTGTTTTAATTTTCTGCTTGGCTTTTACAAGCCCAGCTCATGGGATTATGTTGAGACCTGAGCTTTTAGGAGGTGTCTGAATTTTGTAGCAGCAGAGAAATCGGTGAACCTTAAATGGCAAACCAATAAACAAACAAACAGCTCAATCCTCTTAATGTAATCAGCAACTAGTGCAGGTTGTGCAGCGTAACGCTTGAATCCTTGGGTTGGTGCTGGATTGATGCTGATGGAGAAGCTCTGAACCACGAGGCCAGTGTACGATGGGATATCCCTGGATTCACACTGGCCAGGTGAAATTGTGGAGCTAATATGAAAATGAGTGTTTTTCTTGGCACTGGCATTCTAGGTTTAGTGCTCGTTTCCTGCTAATGCTAAAAGAAATAATGTGAGTGTTGATAGTACTTGGAGTACTGGATCAGGAGGCTCCTTGCTGCATGAGATGGAGCACGTTCCAGTCATCCGCGTTACTCCTACATCCAGGACTGCAGATCTCAAAACAAAGATTTTCTAAATGAGGTGTGATGTACCGTAGTGCAGGAATCGGGTGTTAATTCTGGAAGTTACTTTAATTCGGAAGTTATTTCCTTTCCTTCTGAAAGGTGGCTTCTCTTGTGTGCCCACTGTGCAACAGCTACCAAGATCTGTGCTATTTCACAAGAAATGCAAATTCCTTCTTAAAAAGCTGTTCATTCTTGCTTAACACCATAAAGCAGTTTTTTCTTTTACTTCCATGTATAGTTGTGTGTGTTAAAATTCCTCGTTAATGTTAAATCACCCTTTTCCAGTGGGGGAGCTCAAAGGAGGCCATTCCAGAGTCCTGTTTCATTCCCAGCAAGACGAGTCCCAAAGCCGAGGCCGGGCTGGGCTCCTCTCGGGACGGAGCAGAGGGGTCGCTGCCCTTTGCAGCTCTTGTGCCGCGTGTTTTACGGCACCTGTGGCACTCTCCTTCACTTGGGACACCTTCATGAAGGGTGTTTGGAGCAGCCAAGGGCTCTGTGTGTCTTAGGTTTGTAACTCAGGTGGGATGCAGGGATGTGTGGCACTGTCATGTCCAGGCTCCACGGCACATCCCAGCCAGTGCTGATGGCTGCGGAGGCGCTGGGAGCTGGAGGTGGGTGAATA
>JAVCKT010023371.1:0-30974 GCA_032273925.1 Rhynchotus rufescens
CATTAAGAAAAGTAACAACACGGGCATATATGGACAATTCCAACCGTATATGTGGGATGCCAACTCCTCCTTGCAGAATCTTGTATAGATTGCTTTCATACAGCAGCTGGGGATGTCTCGCCTTCTGAGACTCCAACTTTACAGCAACTTCCTACAGCGAGAGGGAACAAGGAATCAGAGCAGAGCGTCCACCAAGCACCGACTTCCACTGAGCTTTAAGGGGGACAGAACTTCAACACCCCTCACACAACCCTGCCACGACTGCTTTCAGGGACACATTTTTTTTCTAAAGCTCTCAGCTGGTGCTCAACATCCCAAGTTTTGCTGGGTCTTCCAATGAATTCCATACTGTGATGATTCGCACATAAATATCCACCTCGGGTAATGAAATTAATCTAGAGATGTTAAGTCTTCAGATCCACACAAGCGAGAAGAACATATGTGGGTGTTTCTTCTTTACAGCTCAGAGCAGTGAGGGGGAGGAAAGAAAAAAAAGAGAGAGAGAAGAGCTGCAGGGGGATCTTCTTTGTTTTTCACCATTACTGTTGACGAACACGAGCTCAAGTGATCTCCAGCAGAAAGAGGGGGGCAGGGGGAGTTCTCTGGCCGCTGGTGAGAGACAAAAGTGTTTTTCCCCGCACAACAGCGGTCTGTTCCAGCGCCTGGAGCTAAGCGGGCGCCGGGCGGGGAAGAGCAGGGCTCTGGGAAGGAGCAGAGCCGTCCATGCAGTGCGGGCCCCGTCCCCGACCCCGCCGAGGGCGGCCTGGCCGCTCCAGCGAGCCGGGCTGGCCCGGGGAAGGAGCAGGAAACGCGGCTCCCTGCCCGCCCTGGAGGGAGGCGATCGCCGGTGCCTGCGGTTCCCGGCGGCCCCCCGGGGCAGCCGGGCACGCAGCGCCGCCCTTACCTCCCCGTTCGTGATGTTGATGGCCAAGTAGATGTCGCCGAAGGAGCCCGAGCCGATCTTCCGCACCAGCTTGTACTTGCCCCCGACAATGAACTCGGCCTTGGAGCCGCTGCTGCTCGCCATGGCGAGGGGCGGCTGAGGGGCCCTCCCGGCGCGGAGGGGCTCGGCACGAAGGAGGGCTCTACCGCCGCCCGGAGCACGGCAGGACACAGACAAAGAGGGGCTGCTCCCCGCCGCTCAGCTCCGGACGGGCCCCTCCGGCGGGCGCCCCGCTCCGCGGCTCGGCCCCGCTCCCTGTCCGGAGGCGCTGGGCTTCGGACGAGCTCCAGGCAAAAAAAAAAAATAACAATAATAAAAAAATAAAAATAAATTAAAAAAAAAAGCGCGAGGTGGCCGCGGAGCGGCTGCCGGGAGAGGGGAGGGGAAAGCGCGAAACCCGCTGGCTCCGCCGGGTCCCGGCCGCCGCCGGTCCCTCACTCGGCCGCCGCCGCCATCTTGTCTCTCAGCCGCCGCTACCGCGGACACAAAATGCCCCCAGCCTGGAGCGGCCGCTTCTTCACCGCGCAGGGCACGCTGGGAGCGGGGCGGGGGCGGCCGCTGCGCATGCTCGCGGGGCAACCGCCTCCGTGCCTCAGCACGCCTGCGCGCGGCGCCGCGCAGCAAGGGCGGGGCTGCCTGCTGCGCATGCGCGCAGGGCCCCGCCTCCTCGGCGCCAACGGCCAGCGCCGCGCTAGCACCGCCCCCCGCCCGCGGCGCCGCCGCTCGGCGCGTTCCGAGCGCGCGCATGCGCGCGGCGCCGTTCCGAGTGAGGGCGGAAGAGAAAGGGGAAAGGAACACGTGCCCGCACTTCGCTCTTAAAGGGGACGTCACCCTAGTGGGGCCTACCCAGGCCTGGCGGCCCGCTCAGCCGCGGCCTGAGGCCCGGGGGATGGGCTAGTCCCAGCCTAGCTCCCCCCTGCATGGCCAGGGCACCATCCTGAGTCCCGCCCTGCAGGGCTGCGAGGCCTCACAGAAACACAGAGGGGGCCAAGGGAACCAGAGGGGGCTTCACAAACATGGGCGCCATCCTAGCGCTTAAAGAAGTGGCGTTTCCCTTGCCCACTGCCTGTGCTGTTGTCCGAATGTCCCCCCCGGATGTCGCTGCACGGCAACGGGATCATGCCCCGCTTGGCTCCATCCGCCCCATTGTTCCCCAGGGATTCTGATGACGTCAGTCCCTGGTGTCTCCTTGCTAACCTGCAGAGTCTTCCCGAGCCACCCGCCAAGGGCCTCGCAGCCCTTTGCTCCCTCCCGCGGACTCCGCTTGGACCCTCTCTCCTTCGCTGTGATCCGTCTGGAGTCGGGCAGCCCACAGCTGGGAATTGCAGGGGGGATTTCAGGACCTGTACTCAGGAGTCTGCATAAACAGTCCCTTTCCTATTGAACTCAGGGAGCTACGATTCTCATGTGGCCGAAACGGCCATTTCCTAAGTGGTTTTATCTCTCCTGGAGCCTCTTTGGAGCAGAACTGCAAGTGTTGTCTCCCTCACGTGCCCACCTGGGCATTAGAGACATTAAGTCATGTTCTGAGGTCAAAGCCACCACAATGAAATGTGCCTCATGCCACTTTTTATATGGCCCAAATGGGATTGTATCCGTGCCCAGCTGACAGTGTCCCAAGCCCAAATCAAATCTAAAAAGGAAAACCTCCCAAACTACCTATACAAATTTCAATTTTATATTTTTTTCTTTCCCCATAAATGAATTCACAGTCGGGTGTTCCTTTCTCGTCCTGCTGCTCGGAGGCTCTGCACTGTCTGCAACACAGCAGCACGGCGCGATGGGCTGAGGGCTCAGTGGAGTTTCCCCTTGCTTTTGTGGATGCACAACATCTGCTTCATGATCCTTCCCTGCTCGGTCTGACAGGGTTTGATTTATCCCTCTAACCTTCAGCCTAGGTTTGCCATGTGCAGCGCTGGAAATCCTGCACAGGCCTCACACAGTTCTCCTGGGAGTTTTCCAAGCCAGATGTGGATTTTCAAGGAGTTTAAGGAGGCTCGAGCCCCTCCTCATTAGGACCATACAGCACCACGGGCAGAGTGCCCGAGATGGCCACAGCTCCTCAGCCTGACATCCCCACTTTCACATGCCAGTTACACCCTGCTCCTCTTAAAAAACTTGCTTTGATTCAGCAACTTCTGTTCCAGAGCCTGTGTTTCTTGCTGCCCAATAAAACTGATCTTTCCTCTTTTGTCCTCACGCTGCAAGTTTTTTTTTTTTTTTTTCTTTGCAGGAACACAAAACTGTGAATTCCCAGTGACTCATCATCACTCACTGTCAGAGCAGCTTCTTCTGCTGTGCAAGCCTACACTTGGGAAATGATTCAGTCCTCAAGAGAAAGCAAGCACCTACAGGAATGAAGCTCATGTGTGGGGAAGGGAAGCCCGCAGCAGATGCCAGCTCAGGATGTCTACTTTTAGTAGGGGTAGTCAGAGAAGCTGCTTTCCAGCTCACCTGCTACACCCAAAGCCATGGCGGTGATGAAAAGTTTGGTTTTAGTGTCTGGTCTATGCACTGGTTTGGTTAGATGTTTGACTGCTGTGGGGAAATGTGAGGTCCAGGGTAGGACACTGCTGTGTCAGTAGAAAATCTTTCATATAAAAGTAGAGGAGTCTGCTTAACAACAGCATCTACGTGGTGATAAAGGCTATTGTTGCCCTCATCATGTTGCTCTCTAGCTTGGTAAAGTTATTATAGTACAAACTGTTTTCTGTCTGCAAAAGTGTAAAAAATCCTGGCTTGTTTCCATGTGGCTGCTACATAGAGGGGGAAGCCTATAGTGGACCCTGTTAGCTACAAGATGACTCCAGACTCCATAGTAAAAGACAAGGAGAAATGAAAAGGCAGGGGACTGACAGTGAGCAATGCCCTGAGCTGTGAATTTCACCTCCAAATTCCCTGTTTTTTGTTTTTTGTTTTTTGTTTTGTTTTGTTTTGTTTTCAGAGAATTCAGATTCAAGGTTTTGCTATAGGCCCCAGGCCCCTCCACATCTCTAATGAATTTCAAATGGACCCCATTGGACACCTGGACACCCCAGACTGAGCTAGGTCTACCCCCGAATCTTTGAGTATCTTTGAGATAAGCAAATCCATCTCATTCCTCCCTCAGTACTGTAAAGCAGCATTTGTGCAAGTAAGCACATCTGCACTCATGTCACTCAAAGTGAAGGTGGATCCTGCGAGGAGGAGCTGAGATGCATACAAAGACTCTAGACACAAAGCCTTTTTGTCCTCACATACCCTCACACTGCTGTTAATCGTGATGTGCAAACAGCTTAGGACTGATAGGCACTCAGAGCCCTTGGGGGTTTGGTTGTTAATGGTCCACCTGGCTGGGATTTAGGCAGTTTGGAAGCTTTGAGCTTGAGTCACGTATCCTTGGAGGAGCTGGAAAAACAGGTCTGCAGCCCTTGGCCAATGAATACACCAGGCATGGGTATGCAGGAGAGCAGCATCTCCTGGGCTAGGCAATGCTGCCACCTCCTGCCTGCTGCGGGGCAGCTCTGTGACCAGGGGACACTGCTGGTGCCTGGGGACATGGCTCGGGATGCAGGTCCCTGAGCCAAGGCCGGTAGGACACACACCGAGGTGCACATCTTCGCCCAAACGTCGGCACGCGGGTCAGGTGTTCTGCAAAGAAACCATCAGCAGGTTGTGGAGACGTGTTTGATATTTTCTGTCTTGGACATTTTAAACACACATTCGCTTTTAGGTTCCGCACAGGGATAGGAGCCTAATGGGAGATGCAAAGAAAGATCAGTCAAGGGTTGGTGGGAAGGGGTGCAGGACAGATCGGAGAATGGCAGACAGAAAGGAGAGACGAGTCAGCATAAACCAGCGTAAAATCAGAACACAGAACAGAAGAAAGACCTACCAGCACAGCCAGAGTTCATCCATCCCCCCGGCCAGGAGCAACGATGATCCCTGTGAACACTCTCCTGCACTGGGACCAGGAGCGTGGGGAAAACCTCCACCCCATCTCCAGCTCCGGCTGCCCCAGGAGACCTGCCTGTTCCTGGTGATTACAGGATAGGTAAAGGAGTGACTGAGGAGACCTGGGTGCCATCATCCCACCCACGTGTGACACTGAGATGTCCTCAACCCATTTCCTGTTCCCTCACACCTCTGTGGTTGTGACCGAAATCTCTTCTTGGGACACCCTTTTTGGAGACCACCTTTGACATTTAGGTCTTGGATACCCCAGGACCCTGCTTATGTCTCTACAGTAACAAGGAGGGGGTTGTTTATTTTGCCCAAGAGGGGAAGCACACACATATTTCTGCGTGGGCAGAATTTCAGCCTAGTTAATGAACAACACTACTGAGAGCGTGAGGCTGGAGGAGACCCGTCCAGCCCAGGATCCAGCTCTGTGAACGTGGCAGCTAGAGCACCCTGCAAGCAATTCTGTAGCTCCAGTTTTATTTTTCACATTCCAGATTATTTTTCACGTCTTTCAGGAACACTGAAGCAACAAAAACACGTCTATGCATCACTTGAGGAAGAGAAAACAGTTTAATAAAGCAGCTGTTTGATGTAGCACTGATGGAGCAGCATCCGCTTTGCATGTCTGTAGCAGTGCTCGCAAATATTTGGATTGGGAAGCTGAGCTTGAGGGAACTGCTTATCCTCCTGGAGAAAAGAGATTTTCCAGGCTCCTGTCACAAGGCTCCTGGGGAGGGAGGAAACTTGAAATGACAAGCTAAGCAAAGCCATGGTTGGAAAAGTCAAAGGGCGTCCAGTGTCCCTCCTCCGGAGCAGTCAGCTCATGTTCAGCTCAGGCTATAGTTTCAGTGACTCCCATAGCAGGGCTGCCGTCCCCCAGGGCTTTCCTTGCGCTCCTGTGGGTTGGACCTCAGAGGGAAATGCCCCTCCTGAGTGTTTCTGGAGTCCCACTTGCAAAGGACAAAGTTACATGTTGCATCTAAGCTGAGCTGACAGGTCCATTCTCCTGCCCAGCTGTAAAGTCCTGTTCATTCCTTTTCAACAGCTCTGGCAGGCCAGGCCCCTCACAGAGTTGATTCAACATCGTAACCCAGAAGAAGACAACTCATTTGTTCCACTGGGCTTGTTTTCGGATGGTATAAGGAACCAAGTCATCTCACGGCAGGATCCAACAAAAACTGCAGCTGATGCGAAGGAAAAGGAGGAGTGGGATCACTTCATATCGGCAGCAAAAAATCTGCAGAAATAAAACTGGTGTCTTCTGGCTCCTCCTTCCAGCCATCTGGCATGAGCCCCTCTCCAGGGAGACACATTCACCCCGTGTGCCCTGTGGAGCCAGCGAGGAGTGAGGCTCTCTTCTCTGCAACCCGTGCTCCAGTCTGCTCTCTGAAGCAGATTGTCTCGGAGATAGAGGGAGCCTAGGGCAATTTGCCCCCAAATTTCCACAAAATGAGGGTACAAACGAACAAACTGAGGCGACATCAATGGATTTCACCAAGTGCTGGCAGCCAAAGTCATCTTAGTGTTATCTCCTAGTGCTTTGGAAGTAAGGATGAGCAGGCTCGTGGCACGCTAAGGGATTTATGTATAACATCGGATGTGGCTTGCAGGTCTGTGGACGCAGCTGGCTGCCTGCGCCCGAACACGCGCTCTGCTGCAGCGTCTCGTCGCGCCGCTGCCGGCAGCGAGCCCTTCACACAAGGGCACGCGCCCTCCCGCCGGCGCTGGGCCCCTGCTTCGCTCCCACCTTAGCTGACTCTCAGCCGTGCTATTTTTAGCAGGGCTGGGAAAACGACTAGGGAAGAGCAGCTTGTGCCCGTAGGAGCCAAATGGGCCTTGTGTTGGCAAAGCCCTAGGATCCCATTGGAGGTATCTCTGTTGCTCTGTGTGAGGGATCACCTCCGAACGCTGGGCTCCTGGAGCTCCCAGCGTCAGCACCAGCTCCTGCAGAGCCGCGTTCTCGCTGCCAGTGGATCTGGCCCCAGATCCAGCCTAGCCACGGCCTGAGCATCCACAGGAATCATGGAAGTGATCCCGTCCTCTGCTGCCTGGGACCACGTGTCCCTGCCCTCACGCTGCTCCCTCCCTGGTGCTGCCACCACCGCTCGTGGGGACATGGGGAGCCAGGGCAGGGAACTGCTCCGGGTTGAAAATAGCTCTGTTTTTTCCAGGGCAATGTGACACAGGCTGTGTTTGCCAGGCTGGCTCTCGGCACAGTGCCTCAATGCCAGTGCTGGCACAAGGAAAGAGGTGCCATCATTTTTGGCAACAGGGCCTGCTTCAAGTGTTAGTAACCTTCAGAAAATTCACATCCCTTTGAGTCCAAGGTTACTTCCCAGCATAGATAAAGCCTTTATTGCATCATAAAGAGGTATGAAGAGCCACGTGCCTGTTATTTCACCCCTGGCAGCCTCCAGTGGCAGAGGATTAGGGAATGGATGGGATACAAGGGCAAGGCTGTGCAGAGCCTTCCCTCCCTCTGGGAAACCCTTGCATTTGACCACATATAGGGTCAGGTACAGACTTACCTTCCTCCTATGCTCATCCTGCAGCCAGGAAAGGCTGTCCCCTCTCTGATCATGCATGCCAGAAGAGGCCAAGGCATCATGGCACAGTGGTGGACACTGCCCCTTTCGGCTGAGCTTTAGGTCAGGGACAAAGTGAGTAGCAGGCGACTTGTGCAGATCCCCTGTTGTCCCAGCAACACGAGGAATGGGCGGCCACCAGCAAGATAACAGGGCAGCTGCGTTTGTGACAAGCAAGATAAAGCTATCAGGTGCTTTGCAGCAGCAGAAGCCAAAGCCTTGCAGCTTCTTTTCCTTCCTGCCAGGTGGGAAAACACAAGTATAGTGATAAAACCCAGCCCAGGGGCATTCACGTTACCGTGGCATCAGCTGAGGAGCTTTTGGTTATTTCAGGAAGAGAAGTGTCTCAGATACAAGACAGTGAGGCCTGGTAAAGCTCTCTGTGTCAAAAATCAATAATGCTTAACTGGGTTTTGATTTTCCTGAGGAAAATGAGGTTTCCAAAACTGGCACAAGGAATAAAACCGAGACTGAGCAAGTGCAGTCCCGTATCACTGTGGCGTGGCTCTTTCATGTTGGATAAAGTCCAGACCGGACTGGATTAATGAGAGAGCATTAGTGCTCAAATCCCATTTTTGCAGGGCTTGAGTATAACCAAATGTATCTGGATCTAGGGAGAACATGTCCATGAACTGACAGGACCATTTCTAATTTTTGCAAGAAGCCGGAAGGGAAATTCAGCAGTCTGGGATGTTCTTAGCTGTCTGCAGGGAGGTGCTGCAGAATATCAACATCAGAATACACAACATCACTGCAAGAGTCTGGTGGCAGGACGTGGCCGGCCGTCGAACACAGGCTTTGGCTGCACATCTCCCATGTCAGGAGCCAACCAGGCTGCACTTCATCCCAGGAGGTCCCATCACTGTCTTCTTAGGACAGCCTGGATTCATTTGAGCTTTTGGGGAGAAATGATACTGAGCTGCCAGCCCGGATTAAACCATCCCCTGCTCTGCAGGTCCTTTTGGAGCAGCGATGTTCCCCTCTGCCTCCCACACCTTGCATTTTCAAACACTTCCCAGACTGTCTCTGCATGAAGAGTTCGCACTCCGGCAGATTGCAGAGGGAGCAAATCGAGGACTGCTGAGTCTGGTGATTTTATCATTGCACTACATCATGCAGGGCTTTTATCTACTCTTCCTGATAGGTCAAAGCAGGAGGCAATTCTATCAAGGGTCAAGTCTTTACAAATTCTTATTCTTATTCTTATTCTTATTCTTATTCTTATTCTTATTCTTAAGCAAGGTGCTTCCTCACCAGATTAAAAAGAAGAATGTGATCGAGAGAACCCCAGAGAGCCTGGAAAGCAGGGAGCAGCAGAAGGGAGTCCCCATTCTTCAAGTGGGCTGTTTGTAAAAATCTCTGTGATTCTTAGGCCTGGATTCCTAGGCCAACCTCCTGATCTCTAAATCCCAGAGGAGATCAAGAAACCGTAGAAGCTTGCTCAGCACTTCATGCACCTTCAACAGCATTAGGATTATTTTAAGGATTATCGTGAGATCTTCCCCTAATCTTGGGCTGCAACGGTTAGTCTAGCCCAAGGAGGAGTTTCTGTGGCCATTGCAACCTGAGATCTTGTGCAGTAAATACACTGCTGGATGCAGTAAAGATGTCAAGAGCAGATTTACTTTTCATTTTCCCCTTGTTCTCCAAGCCGTATAAGAAGGTTGGCCCAGTAGTGGCCTCAAGCTGTGTCTCCTGGTGGTCTCCACGCAGCCTCAGGGGCGCAGAGACCACAGCCCTGCCTTGGGATGAAGCTGCTGAGGCCACCGGCGCTTGTGTTGATGTGTCTGGGCCACTCTGAAGGATGCCGAGCATGGGCACGTCCTGCATGCCGAGCACAAGGGCATGGCCCAGCACTGAGACACAGCTGGGAGAAGAGGGGCAGGATTTGGCCGCAGGCTGGATCACCTGTTTCCAGACACAGCGGCTGGAATCCTGCAGCTTCAGACCCTTTGTGAGCTCCTCCCAAGGAGAGGATCCCACTGTGTCTTGTCTCTTCCAAAAGCCAGGCCTGAACATTGTCTCTGTTCAATGGAGTAGCTTTTCATGCTGTTCAAAAGCTGATTCTTACTGAGATCAGAACATAGGCGGGGAGATGCTGTTTGATTATGCTTGATTTTTTTTTCCTCTCCCCTCCTCCAAAGATCATCATGAGCTCCAGTTCATTAGTGTTTGTAAAAAGCTCCGGGTGGAAAGTGCCAGATAAGGGGAAAGGCTCATCACATGTTATTGTTGCCAAAGTAGAGGAAATATCATTAGAAAATCAATCTGCCCCTTGATGTGCAAAGCCCTGTTCCCCATCTCTGGAGCAGCAGTCGCACCATGTGGCTACCACTTTACAGTCAGAGGAGCTGAGCGAGCAGATGAAAAGGACGCAGGCTGTCCCACTTTGATGCTTTTCAGAGCGAGCTCTTTCAAGGGCTCCTTTATGGATGAGCCTTCAGCTAATTCTAGTACCAATGAGCAGCAGCTTAACACAGCTCAGGGGAACGGAGGACACAGTGTTGAAAAGCAGGTGTCCCCATGAGACCCTCCAGCCACAGAAAGGGCCCTGTGGGATCTCACTTGCAGCCCTAACCTTGCTGTGGTCATATTCCAAACCGGCAGGACAAATGCCAGCTCTGGGCCTGCTGGCACTGACACTCCATGGGGACATCTTAACTCTGCCTCTGTGACACAGCAATGCAGCTTTTAGCCACTGTGTCTTGAGTGAATTACTGTCATCCAGCCACACTGCAGCTTCGTGAAGGGAACACAGCTCTGCCAGTGGATGGTCCGTGTCTGGTTTTGTTGTCATCACGAAGGAAATGACAGGCAGTTTTATTTATTGCCGCATGAGGCTCCAGGTACTGGCTGCAAATCTTTCGTATTCTTGTTCTTTTCTGCCTCCTGTTCTTTTCTGTAGCCGTGCTTTGTTTCTCCAAGGCCTTGTTTGTGTGGTGTCAACTGACACCTGACGCAGGAATGTCACACAGCAACAACCAGCTCGCCCGATTGCAGCTGCTCCTGGTCTGATCTAAAGCACATTAGTAGTTAGGAACAGATTAAAATCTAGGTGTGACTCAGACAAAGCCATTGTCACCTCTCTCCCAAGCAGTGCAGTTCCTTTGCTGACGCAAGATCCCTTCGGATCTGATTTCTACCTAGATGCGGGATCCTCCAGGGATCCAAAGGAGGGAGAAGGAACGCGATGGCTGATCAGCTGCTCCCCAAAGCAAACGCCTGCTGCACAGTCTGAAGGAGCAGAACCGCTTAGGACTCACACTGCATCTTCCTTCCGAGAAAAGTAATTTAGGTCAACCTGAAGCATCTCCAGAAAAATCAGAAATGTGGGACCTGCTTCCTCTCCAGAGGGAGAGCGACAAGCTCGGAAGTCAAAGGGGAAGAAATGAATGTTGGATGGTCACGCAAAGAAGGACCTGCCACAACCACTGGTCACAGCAGGTGACAACATTCTTCTGCCCTGTGTCACCTGTGGCCAAAAGATGTGAAATATATCCAGGGATGAACAGCAGCAAAACACCAAGTCAAACCCAAACCCGGGGTTCCTACCCGGAGCTCTCTGCCAGCCTTCTATTAACACTGGCAGTCACATCTCCGTACCCAGCAGCTTGTTCCCAACTGCTGAGAATTGGTGCATTGCGGGAAAACTCCAGGCAAATGAAAGCATCTCTCTGCATGCTCTTACTGTAAGGTTTGCTTTATGACCCTTGGGGAACAGGAGACTATGTTGTGAGATCTTGAAACTCGCTTTACTGAGTTCCGCGGGGTAGGATTGCAGAGGCAGAGCGTATCCTCAGACTCCCGTGACAGCAGGCTCTGGAAATAGCAGCCATTTCGGAATAGCCAGCTCCTGTCACACGTGAACTCGTTGAAACTGTTGCAAGCCTCAAGCAGTGCAGCACACAGGAGCCCAGAGGTGCAGTCTCGTGACGGAGTCTGCATTAAATGATAGGAAAATAACATTTTTTTTTTTTTTTTTTTTTTTTTGTGTGATACGAATGTGGTTTCTGCAAATTCCCGTGTTCTTTCCCTCTCCTCTTCCCAAGGACATCACAAGATGAGAGTTAACAGAAGTATTTGCTTTCGTTAGGCTTCACGTTGCCTGAAAATCCACAGGAAAGGGCGCAGAGGGATACTCCCTGTTGTGAGGCTCCAAAAAACACTTCAAGAAAAATAATGAGCTGCAGTTGATTATAACAACTATTCTGTTAAAACAAAAGGCAATGAAAACATCTTGTCTTCTTGGAGCAGACTCTTGCACTGATGGTCTGGGGTGCAGCCCGAGCAGGACTGAGCTCCCGTGTAATGGACAGGCCCAACTGCAGCAGCAGTGACTAGGAACACTCGGATACACAAATACTTCCTAGCCAAGAAGCTGGTGCGCAATATTCCCGGGAAATTGCCCAGTGTGTGACTTCACCTCCTTGCAGCAGTCTGATGAAATGTCAAAGCCACGGTGACAGCTCATCTAGGCCCATATCTCGGCTCCAGCTGTGGCCAACCACACTCGCAGAGGAGCCGAGCAAGGGCACAGCAGAGCTCCCCAGAGAGAGTTTCCCAGCTAACAAGAGTCCTCCAGCCGTAAGGAAGAGATGGGGTTCTTTGTATTTAGTAGCCCAATAGATTTTTCTTCCATGAATTCATCCCATCCCCATTTAAATGCTCTGCCTCTGTCACATCCTGTGGCGACGCGTTCCACACATTAGCTGCACATTGCATGGAGCACCACTTCCTTTTCGTTATGTTGAACTTGCCTCTGGCTAGTTTTACTTGAAGCCCATAGCCCTGTATTGGAAGAGATAGTGAGCAGCCTCTTGCTCCACACCCTTGCGTGCCACCCAGGAGCGGGCAGGTCTGTGCCATACCTGCGTCATCCCGTTTTCCAGCCCTTCTCCATTGAATCATCCCTCACAGAGGCTATTAAAAATCTGTGATCATCCTTGCCAGCCTTCTTTGAACCATTTCCCTCTCCATTTGGAGAGGAGGAAATGGGAGGTTGCAGAACTGCACCCAGCAGCCTAAATGCAGGAGCATTGCTGACTTACGCAGTGACTTATGCTATTTCCTGCCTTATTCTTTCCTCATTCTTGACATTAATTTTTTCTACTTATTTCTTGCTGACAAGCTCCATCAAGCTAAGGTTGCTCTTTCTGAAACCAAGCATGGTTTTGTCTTCCTTGCCTGCAATGATGGGGCTCTGGGCATTCCTCTTAATCAGTGACTATCCAACAGAAACCCATTAGACCAGGCTCTGTGCTCAATCAGCAATTGCTCTTCCTCTTGTATGCTCCTTACTACCTGCCCCTTCAAACAGTCATTTTCCATGCCTAAAAATGTGATCTCAGCACCATTTGCAGATGTGACATTCAGCATCCTCCTCGGGGAGCTGGGGGCTCCCACTAGCCTCACGTTTCCCTCCTCTCTAGGCTCTCTCTCTGTTGGCACCAGTAAATTGTTTACGTGATTTGCCTCTAAGGTCCCTTTAGCACAGAGCATCCCTCTCTGGCAGTGCAAAGCAATGCAAGAGGAAGGAGCTGCCGCTTACACCACGTCCAGAGGAGATTCCAGCTGCGGTCAGGCGCGCGAGCCGGAGCACGAGCCGTTCTTCCAGGAGGGGAGGCAGCAGAACCGTCACCCCGCGGTCTGCTCCGGGCTCCTCTCCTTCACAAGACACCAGCCACCAGGAGGGAGGGCAACCAGGGGCAGCTTCCTTGTGCTGCATGTCCAAAGCGGGGCAGCTCTCAGATCATGTCCTTTGGAGCACTGTGTGAGCAGTTTCTCTGGACTGATTAAGGAAAACGCATGTTTTCCTCCAATCCTAGCAATTAGGACAATGAACGGAAAGAAAATGTTTTCTTTTCTTTTTCTTTTTATTTTCTTTCCATCAGAATCTGTATGCTACCTCAACCATGCCTGATGACAGAGGGGCATACCCTGTGCTAAATATCCCTTTTCCCCCAAATCTGACATTTTAGGCCTCCTATTACGCACGCAGTACGAGCTCTCTTCTTCTCAGCCGGGGCAGAAGCCCTAGGGATACTGGAGGCTCCTGGATGGCTGTCCACCCTCATGGCCTTGCTCTCCTTAGGCTGAGACCTGCAGCCAGCACTGCCACTGCCTGGTGAGCCAAAGGAGGTGGTAGAGCCAGAGCTGGGACCTCATCTACTCGCATTAATAATGGAGACGTCCCCTCTGCTGCTGCAGTCGTCTTGTGACTGGAGGGAAGGAGATGAAGTAATTGCTAGTGACGCACAGTGGAGCTCTTCTCCGCTTGGCTGGCAGAGCACGCCCAGGCCGGGGACTAGCTGCCTCGGCAGGAAACTCCGCATTGCCGGAGCTGGGATAACCTGACACGTACGAAGGGAGGCTGAGCCTTACGGGGCTCCTGCAGCCCTAAGGAAGCTGCGGGCACAACAGGGCCAGGTCAGGCTAGGAGACTCCCCGCTCAGGTGCCAGACCACGGTGCCACCGGCAGGAGAGACTCTTGGCGGTCATTTTATGTTCTGTGGCATCAGCTGCTATTACATTATCACTGGAACGCGTTGCCAAGAGGGGTTGTGGAGTCTCCGTCTCTGGAGATCTTCAGAACCTGCTTGGATGCAGCCTGTGCCACATGCTCTAGGTGACACTGCGTGTGCAGGGAGGTTGGACAAGATGATCTCTAGAGGTCCTTTCCAACCTTAAGGATTCTCTAATTATTATTCTTATTAGCTAGTCCCCCATCTCCCTGAACCTCCTCCAGCCCTTCTGGGTTTGCTCTCCTCCGTCTCTCTGTCTCCTCAGCCTGGGCATGCAGCACCCCCACCAGCACTGTCCTGTCCTGTCCCATGAGACTTTCATGCTGGGCAGCTGCCCACCTCCTGCTCCCACCTCTCAGCAGCCTCTAGCAGAAATGCCCAGTTCTCCCTATCTATTTGTTTATCTTCCTCATGAAACAAAGAGGAAGCCAAAGAGCCAGATGGCTCCACTGAAAATTCTCTTGGCCATGACCTTCCCCACTCCATTGCAATTCCTTCAATGCATTTGCCTGGAATGCAAATCCTGGTGGGACTCCAGAGGTGATGAAGACAAAAGAGGAAGGGGAGTCTCTATGGGAAGTGCCTCCACTTATCTTCTCACGCCCTCATGTTGTGCAGGAGAGCAATTGCACCCTGGGGTGGGGTGGTTGGTGGTGGCCTCGCTGAGCACATGGTGTGTGGCTGTGAGGTGATGATGATCATGTGGAGCTCCAGCTCTGAGCAGTGGGTGGTTGTAATGACTCAGGCAGGGAGAAGCCATTGGTTTAATTGGCGTAAATAACTCCGCAGTAGAAATGGCCAGAGTTTCCTAAATTCTTCTTACCTTTCTCAAGTCCCTGTAGGATCACAGGAAAATAAAAGCTCTGTCTTGTTATTCAAGAAGTTATTGTAGAGGCCAAGAAAGCTAGCAGATATCTTCTCTGGTTCTTACATTTACAGGAAATCTCTCTCTGGGATTTTAAACCGTGCGTGTGTCCAGACACATGGCTGTTTCAGGAGCTGGTGTCACTGTTCTGCCTAGCAAGGGTCATCACCTGGCACTTCATGGGTCTGACATCCCACTACCTCTCCGCTCATACCCAATGGTCCTCACTGGGATGGAGCACCTCATGAGACACCTCTCACAAGGAGAGCACTTGGAGCTCTTGGAGATCTCATGGTAGAAAATGCAACATAGAAACAGCAGGGTCTGGATGGGGAGAGACCACAGAGACCAAGGGCAGGAAGGTTACAGTCCTAAAACACAAGAGCTGTGAGCTGATGTAGTCTTAGAGAGGCAGAGGGGGGCCAAAGCCTTGCTCCTCCAAGGAAGAGGCCTCATTTTCCTTCACCTTTCTTTTCTTTCACTCTTTCCACCAGCGTTATCTGCTGTGAGGAGGTAAAGGCCTGTGGAAAGGAAGGTGAGGAAGAAGGGGGGAATGAAGAACGGCTGCTGTGTGGTGGGAGCAGAATCGCTCTCCGTGTGGGACCATATGGACTGGCTGCCCAACACCTTCCCCAGCATCTCCACACCATTAACTAAAGACTTTGAGGCCAAATGGCCCAGGGAGGACACCTGGGGGGAGGCAGCAGGGGCTCTGGTGGCCCCCTGCCCGCAGGAAACAGCTACTTGAGGTTTTAGTTCAACTCCGGGTTTCTTGTCACAGTGAGGAGAGATGGGGGCAAGGTGTGATGAAGTGACACCACGGAGGTGACAATGCAATTAGAGAAGAGATTGGCCAAAACAGTGAGAGGGAGGTTCTGCCATGCCTTACACTGCTCACCAAAGAGACCGCTGCTTAGTGAGGAGAGGTAATCTATCACACGGCTAAGCCAAATGCAAGCTTGGAGTCCACAAATAAACCCCTTAGAAAGAAAGAGCTGGCAATTTATTCCACTTGGATCAAATTCTATCTGGTTATTTTTAGCATCTTCTCTGCCTGGTGGTGGAAGCAGTGCCCTATAGCAATGAGACCGGAGCCTGCAGTTCCTCACAGACCCGGGAAGTTCTAGCTGTTCTTTTTAGGACCGGGCCCTCAGTACAGCTCTGATAAAGGGGGTAGTAATTATCACAGGTAGGTTTGTGCAGCTTCCCCTTCCTCCCACGGTGAACCTCAGCATGGGTTACACTAGCTGGCAGAAGAAGAAGAAACTGGAATGCCATCTATGTGGATTTTCAGGTGTTGCACTGATAGCCTTGCTGATATGAAGAACTCACATTTCACTGGTTTTTCCTCTTTTTCCTAGCCCATTAGCTCAAATTTACTTATTTTACCCAGGAGTATGGCCCATACAGTACACAAGAGCAGTGGTGTTGGAGGCAAAGTCTGCTTCCTAAAGCTGCAGGGTGGGAGGAAGTTTGGCAATTAGGATGCACCTGCAAGCACATTCTTGAGCTGCTAGTTTCTTTACACACGTTTTCATTTCCAACATGAATGGCTGTTAGCAGTGTGTGCTCATGGGGTCCTTTTAAGAGAGGAAAGAAATCTGAAGAACAATAAGAGTGGAAATGATTCAGTAAAGGAAACGTAATTTTCCTGTGCAAACATGTAGCTCTAAAAAGACCCCCCTCACACACCCAACACTTATAAGGCAAATCCAGAACTGTTGCGCTTTGCATGGCTGGAAGTTGCGTTTATTTTCTGAGCAAGCTCTGACTAACTCAAAGCGCATCTAATGTGTTCCCAGAGGACCCCCTGCCAGCTTTACCTTTCATCCAAATTGCTTCATCCGTAAGATTTTGAGTGCTTGGGAGAATCCCCGTGCCCTGGATGCTTCACACAATACAGCTTGTCGGGGAAGGAGCAGCTGGGGCGGGACGAGGGGGCAGCAGCAGCTTCTGGGCAGGGAGGCAGGGCTGCTTGGCCGGGCAGCGTGCGCGTCCCCGGGCGAGCCCAGCCCTCGCTGCAGGGACACGTCAGCCTCCCGCATGGAAAATACGCCTCCCTCGTGCTGACGCTCTCATTGCGATGCCTGTTTTGAGCCAGAGCCCCGTGCCACCCAGGAGAAATTCTCCAGCCTTGGTCCGGGTCTTGGGCAAGAAGCGCCATGTGGGGACCTTGTCTTGCTGGCAGCTTGGGTTCTCTTTGCAAAACAGCCCGGGAACAGCTTGAGGTGCCCTTTGCCTACTAGTTAAGCAGTTGGTGGATCTTAGCAAGGCTGGACAGTCACGTATCTTGAATGAGCCTGGGAGAAGCTTCCTGGGAGAACAGCTTTGCAATGAAGCTACACAAATAAAGGTCTGCTGTGAAAAATAAGCCGTCCTGCCGTCCCCTTGGCATGTTCCCATGCACCTGCTGTGCTGTGTGTCATTCCTTGGTGGTTTTCATTTTCATTTTTGCAGAGTTATGCCATTGCTAACCACAGGGCTACACTATTGCCATTGCCAAGGGTAACAGCGGACGGAACTAGAGCGTTTGGCGACTGCAGATTGCCTAAGCCGGAGTATGAAATCTCAGCCTGCAGTGCAAACAACTGTGCTTGACCAGCCTGCGCCTATTTGCTTTTCCTGCTGTAACTGGAGCTGGCAGGCTGCCCTTGGAGAGCTGGGGGCAGTGCTGGTGCGCTGGCACTGCCCACGTCTGCCCCCAAAACACCCCGAGAGCTCAATGCGACCAGGGCTGGTGGCCAGGGCCGGGCGGCAGGAGCGTGGGGCCGGCAAGGAAGGGAAGGAAACTGCGCCCGCAGCGCGGGAGCCTTCGGCTGCTCCGGAGGAGGACTCCGCAGCAGGGCTGTGTTGCAGCAATATCACCAGGGAGTTTTAAAGTCTTGATTGGAATTGAAAACATGCCCGAAGCAACGCCCCCGCTGGGGCGGAGCGGCCGCGGAGCTCCCTCCCGGCTGGCACGGCCGGATCCCGGAGCCCGGGCAGGGCCAGGCTCGTTGGAGCGTCCGGGCTCCCCTCGGCACCCGCAGCTGAACAGCTCTAGCTCCAGCACAAGGCCCAACGCGATGCTGATGGGCACGAGGAAGCAGAGATGCGGGCACCATGTCCAGGTGCTGCGGGGAGAGCGGTGAGAGCATCTGCCTGCGCGTGGAGCTGGGACACCCCTGACGTCTCTGCAATGCCAGGCCCAAGGCAACGCGCTCAGCCTTTCCTCCGCGTGGGAAAGCACCCAGGCAAGGCCTGACTCCGCTGCCGCCAGCAGGGACAATACCGGTGTCCCCAGAGTGCCCAGCAGGTAAAGCCCTCGCTGCTGCCCGCGCGCGGTGGATGCCTTGCAGCTCCTGGCCTGGGCGGCCGTGGGGCTCACGGGCTGCCCCGCCAGCGCAGGCACACCGAGTGCCCGTGGCCGCGGTGCCGTCCTGCCCGTGCTGCTCCCTCCTGCACCGTCCCCCGTGCAGCGCCGAGCCGCTCGTGCCGGCGGCACGAGCCCTGGGCCGCGGCTACGCACTGCGCTCAAAGGTCGCCTGCTGCACGATCGAGCACGTACCACGCAGGAGAATGATTCTCAGGCTCTCCAACTTGTCCTGCCCTCGGTCCATATGGCACAGGCAGCCTGGCACGGGGCCTCCCACTGCTTTCCCACGGCAGCTTCCCACCTGGCCACCAGCCCTGTCCAGGGACCATCTCTGCTTATCTGCTTCCCCATGCACCTGCGTGGCTCTGTGCGCCCTGGCTCTTTGCGCCCCTTGCAGCAGGCTGCTCTGCTCCTATTTCCACATTTCTGCCCTGCTTAATCACCCTTGAAAGCGCCGGGCGTCCCGAAGCATCTCCCTTATCACAGCTACATGTGGGGGGCACAGGCTTTCGGCTGCATCGGTGCCCCTGGCACCTCCTGGCCTCCCTGGAGACGTTAGGGAGAGGCTGGCAGGGAAGGCAGTGGGCATGTCCCTGCAGAAGTCCCGGTGGGAGCCAGCAAAGGGCACACGTTCTCTTCCCAATATTTGGAGAGGTTTGGCTCTGGGTTCCAAGTGCTGTTTGTGACCTGCATGAGTCACTAAAACACCCAGAGGCATTTGGGATGGACAACATAGATCAGCCAGGAAAAATCCAGGGCGCTGCTGTCACCTCCCTGCGGCCACTGCAGGCACTTGTCCCCTGAGGAGAGCTGCTTGTTATCCAGGCTCCCTGTCCTCCATGGCTTGTTTATAAGGATGCAAACATCTACAGAGCGAAAAAAATCACGCTAAAAACCGCAGACTCCCAGAGGAGCAATGTGTGCAGCCTCTTCCTCCTCCTTAAACTCGGATGCGGTGCGGGGGACGCCCGGCCGCAGGGGCACCCGAGGCGGTGCCGAGACGCCCGCGCCGCGGAGCGAGCGGCCACGGCGCCGGGCGGAGGCGTCGCCGGCGTCACCCAAGGGTGCCGGCCCGGGGGGGCAGGACGGGCTGCGGCCGGGCGCTGCCGGCCGCTTCTCGCCAGCCCCGCGCCCTGTCACGTTAAGCCGCCTTTGGGGGCAGCGCGGAACCGGCAGCCGGCCCGGCCGGGCGCCTGGGCTGCCGCCAGCCCCGCTGCGGCTCCGCTCGGCCCCGCCGCCGCCGGCATGATCATTAACGCTGATCATTAACGTGCTCTGCTGCCTCCCCGCTGCAGCTCCCCGGGATCGGCTGCGGCCTCCGCGGCAGGTGAGAGCCGCCGGGCGGCTGCGCTGGGGGGCACCGAGCCCCCGGCGGCAGCGGGAGCGGGGTCCCCGGCGGGAGCGGGAGCGGGGTCCCCGGCGGAGCTGGAGCGGGGTCCCCCGCGGAGCTGGAGCGGGGTCCCCGGCGGAGCGGGAGCGGGGTCCCCGGCAGAGCTGGAGCGGGGTCCCCGGCGGAGCGGGAGCGGGGTCCCCGGCGGAGCGAGATCCCCGGCGGAGCTGGAGCGGGGTCCCCGGCGGGAGCAGCAGCGGGGTCCCCGGCGGAGCTGGAGCGGGGTCCCCGGCGGAGCGGGAGCCGGGGTTTGGCGGACGGGGATGCTGCCCGCAGGGAGCAGAGCCGGGAATGCCCCCCCGGGCGGCCCCGCTGCCCACGGGCGCGCAGCCCTGCCGCCCCTCCTGGCCGTGTGGGTCGCGGCGCTGCTCGCCCGCCTGCTCCGCACCAGCCCAGAACGGCTCTTCATTTGCCGCTTTGCGCAGCTCGCTGTTTCCTGCCATGTTTCAGGCACGGGGTGCGGGGGTGGGGAGCCTGGACACCGTGCTGCCCGTGGAGGGAGCTTTGCTGTTCGCCCGCTCCCACGCTTGGCACCTTTCGGATGCGGTGTTTGCTGGGCGTGCTGTGAGCCCTGCATCCTCGTGGGGAGAGGAGCTGCGCCAGAGCGGTGCCAGGAGAGGCACCAGCCACTTCCCAGCCCTGGAGCGGAGGGAGTCAGCTCTGTATCTGCAAGGACCGTGTGGCTGCTGCCCCAGTGAGGGGACCTTGAGTCTCTGCTCAGTCCCTGATCCTCTTGTGGGCTAAAATATTCCTTTAGAGCAGACAGAAGCTGCACAGATCCCATTCCCCTTCCTTTTCCTTTAGCTCCTCTTTGCTTTCTGCCCAGAGCTGAAAGCCCTTTCTGCCCTTTCCCGGTAGCTGGGTAAGGATTTCCCAGGAGGGAGCATCCCCGCTGCCCAGGGTCCTGCATGGCTCCATCCAGGTATGAGGCTGGTATTGGGCTCTGCTCTGCTCCTCTTGAGGCCCTGGGCTGCCAGGGCAGGGTGCTGGCTGGGCTGCTCCGAGCTCTGCCCTTCCTCCTCAGCAACAAAATGAACATGGGATCTTCCTCGGGAAGGAAGTGACATGAATTCTCTTAGATTTTTCTAAGGAAAGAGGAAATCAGAACAGGTCCAGCTGTGAAAACTGGATGTGTGGCTGCCAGGGTCTCTGATAAAAACATCCACATTTGCTTCAATTTCTTCTTTTTTCCCCCCATCTTTTTGCCTCTCCTCCACTGCTGCCTGCAGCAGCTGCTCCCTTTCCATGCCCCTCGCACACGTCCTGCTGCACACGCAGCTGGTGCAACCGTCCCGTGCCCTGTGCCTCCCGCCTGCCTCTCCTGGGACGTGTCTCCCTCTGGACTGAGCTGCCAGGGCAGCGCTTGGAGCCATCAGCAAGCATGGATGTGGGAGAGGGCGATCCCGGGCGCAGGGTGCCCTCATCCAGCCTTGCCTGCTGGGTCACGGACTCCTGCTAACCCTCCTTGCAGGGCTGCCGGCCGGCATGGCGAGCCCGGGCACGAGCGAGCCCGAGTGCTCCCTCTACGAGGAGCTTCCCGACGAGAGGATGGAGCACAACCAGAGGCTGGCCGTGGAGGAGCTGCTCGCCACGGAGGCCAGCTACGTTCACAACCTGCAGCTGTGCATGTGGGACATCCGCGCGCACCTCCAGCAGAAGCAGGTAGAGCCGGGCTCTTCAGCCTTGTGGCATCCAGATGTTCACAGCTGTGCTCCAGGGTGCTGGAAGGGGCAGAGCATCCAAATCTCCAGATTTCCCTACTGATTTGGCTGTATTCAGATGCTTCGGGGAAACCCTGGGTTGTACAGATGCTTGAATAGACACTGGTCCAGTACCGCTGTCCTAATACTACTACCTCTACTTCTATAGCATTAGAAAGACCTCATTACCCCACACAGGAGCAAAGACAGGTCTCAGTATTTCCAAATACTTCCTGAAATGGAGACTTGTTTCCAGAAAGCTCCTCAGGTAACATGGGAGGCACGTGGAAGAATGCAAGGACACAGGAAAAGCATGTTCCACCACTGTCTAACTCATGAGGCTTGTTCTGGGGCAACTTCATTCCTTTCAGCTGCCTGATCTTGACCTGGAAGGACTCTTCTCAAACACCGACGACATCCTCCATGTCTCCAGACGGTTCTTGGAAGGCCTTAAGGCCACAGCTGACCAGGAGTCCGAGCAGCTGCTCTTGATCTGTAAGTGGAGCAGGGGCAGGAGAGCGCTCCCAGGCCAGGACCACACTGGTGCTCTGATCTGGGGGATCCCCTATGAATGCTCTGGGCTTTGCAGCCTCGGTTCCTTCCCCAGGTGCCTTGTTCCAGGAGTTCAAGGAGGAGATGGAGACCGTCTATAAGATCTACTGCGCTAGCTATGAGCATGCCCTGATGCTGGTGGAAAGCTACCGGAAGGATCCCCGGCTGCAGGAAGAGATTTTGGACACCCTGAACACAACAGTGTAGGTACCTAAAGCTGGGGCCACTGGCTCCATCTCTGTTTTATGTACTGGGCCTGTCCTTCTCTGCTGCCTGTGAGGGCAGATGCCCCCAGACCCCCGGCCATATCAAGTGTTGTGGCCATCACCTTCACAGTGAAGTGGGTCTAGCCCTGGCTGTCCTGTCCTATGAGCTGGGTCGCAAACAGGTGACCTGCACCCGGAGAAGCAGGGATGGCAGTGGGGGACGTGCGGGGGTCCCGTGTTCCCTGCTCTGGGCACAGCGACGTGGGAAGGAGAGGAGCCGGGTGCCAGCACTCGGCTCCCGGGCTCCTTCCCCAGCGCAGGCGCCGATCCCACGGCCGTTAGCCGAACAAACGCAGCCCTGTTCGGAGCGGCGGGCGCCCACGCCGGCGCTGGCAGGGATGGCGCTGCCAGACACAGGGCGCCACAGCCCCGCAGCTGGCCCAGAGCGGGGATTCTTAGCCCGAGCTGCCCGTCACGGCCCTGGACACTGCAGCACGGACGGAGAGGCGGGTGCCTCCCCCAGGAGCTCGCAGAGAACTTGGCAGAAGCAGAGAGATGACGGGGCAGGAGAAGCAGCCTCCGCGCCACCGCCGCGCTCCTCCTCTCCTCCTCAGGCCTCACACAGGGGCTTCAGACCTCAGCTTCTTCCTGGTGATGCCAGTCCAGCGGGTCACCAAGTACCCGCTGCTGCTGCAGAAGATGCTGGAGAACACCCCTGCGAGCGCCAGCGCCTACCCAGCGCTGCGGAGCGCGCTCAGCGCCATGGCCGAGGTCAACGCCAACATCAACGAGTACAAGCGGCGCAAAGAAGTGGGTGAGCGGGGGCAGGTGGGAGGACCCAGCAAGCCCCAAACCAACTCCCGTTGTGTCCTGCCAGCGTTGCAATAATTTCTAAGTCAGTTTAAAGGTCTCCCTTTTTCCCTTCCTGCACCTTCTTCATCCATGGGAGCTGTGAACCCCCCAGATAGGGACAGCCCCAAGCATTTCCTAGCTCTGACCCTGCCTAGGGCTGCAAGGCACCGCTTTCCTGCTCCTGCTGCCAATGCCGCTCTGGATAAGAGGCAAGATAGCAGCCTGGCATGGAGGGAGCTGAAAATAAAATGGTCTGTTGGCATTTCCAGAACTGAGAAGTCGGGAGGAACAGTCCTGCCCTGGGGACAGGAAAATGGAGCTCTTCACCTTGCTTGCTCCTCTTCTTGGTTTTAACGATTTTTATGTGCTTAATGGATCCTTCTTTGATGTGCATTACCCTTGCTCTGCTGATCACGATGCTTGGGTTCCTGGCCTCGGTGCGGTCCCCAGACTCACGGCTCCTCTGTTTCGGCTGTTTGGGCTGCCCAGGGTTCAGTACTTGTGGCTCTTTCTTGCCCATGCTGGCCTCCTTGCTTGCTGCCCATCATGGTACATGGGCAGCAAGGCCACTTGCATGCGAGGCAGGGACAGTGTGAGCAGCCTCCTTGCCTCCCCTCTACAGAGCAGTTCCCATGGCCTGGAGGGCCGTTCCTCTCCTCTCATCGCCTCTTTTCCTTCCCATCATGTGTGCCCTGCACCCGGGGCAGCAACCAAGTACAACAAGGCAGAGCACCTGACGCTGCGGGACCGCCTGGCTCGCCTCAACACGCACTCCATCGCCAAGAAGACCACGCGCCTGAGCCGGCTCTTCATGCACGAGACCGGCATCGCGGCCAAGGTAGGGACCCCGCAGCCCCCATCCTCTCTCCTCACGCAGCCGATGCTGACACCCAGCGGTCCGTGCAGTAAAGGACACATTTTCCAGCAATGCAGCGGTGGCTCCTGGGCTCTGACTTCAGGGACCTGTGCAGTAGTGGGAGGTTCAGCTGTGGACCTTGCTCCCTTCCTTCCTTGGGGAGGGCTGGGAGCATTAGGGGGGAACATGTTGACCACTAAAGGTCCTACAGGATCCTTGGGCATCCCAAGAAAAGGAGGCAAACATAGTGAAGTGAACCATTTCTTGAGGCTGGGCCTTTCTAATGCCCTATTTTTGCATGCATCCTCAGATCCCTCAATTTGGGCCCTTTTGGACTCAAAGTCCTGAAGTTTCCCAGGTTCTCCTTCTCTCTATCTCCCCAGCAGGGAGTCTCAAGTAGTGCCTGGCTTCATTTCGCATCATGATCCAGTGGGGGGCGTTGCTTACACCCAAACCATCCCCTGGCCCGTCCAGGACTCCCCAGGTCTGTGGGATAACGTGACCTTTTCCTTGCAGACAGAGGACAAGGAATACGATGACCTAGAAGAGAAGTTCCAGTGTGTGGCATCCAGCATAATGGCACTGAGGGAGAACATGGGGGCCTATCTGAAACATTTGGAGGTAAAATCCCTGACCACTTGCAGGGCAGTGGCCCCATCCAGGCCTCAACACCTACTCTGTGGGGTTGCAGGATGCTTTCAAGTCCCCATGAGATCAGTGGAAGCTCCATGCCAGGGCAGCTTCTACAAGTCTTAGGCCTGATTTCTTCCTCTGCTTCCTCCAGGCGCTCATGTTGTCCACCCCACACAAGCACGAGCTGCAGATGGATGAGGGGGTTGCCCAGCAGTACCGCCGCTTCGCGGAGTGCCTCCATCACAGCGTCCTCCCCGAGTTTGTGAGTGCCCCTTCCCCTCCCGGAGGTCTCCCCAAGCTGGGCCTGCCTGGGAGAGGGTTTCGAGCAGGAATTTGGGGCTGTCATTCCACAGAGGCAGCGTCTGGACAGGCTGGTGTGCCAGCCCCTCTCCAGCCTCTCGGACATGCTGGTGGGGCCGCAGCAGCTGGTCAAGAAGCGCCTGGACAAGCTACTGGACTACGAGGAGATCCAAGAGCGCAAGAGCGAGCTGGGCAACGTGACATACGATGAGGAGGCCGCCATGAACACCTACCTGGCGATCAACGCTCTGCTCGTGGCCGAACTGCCACGGTTCAACCAGGTGGCTGTGCAGCTGCTGGGGCAGATCCTGGGCTCCTTCACTGTCCTTCAGCGGGACTTGGCCGCGCGGGTCTTGCAAGAGGCAGAAAAGGAGCTAGAGCAGGTGAGAATGACCCCTTGTTATGTGTGCCCAAACTGGCCAAATTTCCATTTCTTCATTGGTAGGGATTGTCCTGCTCTCAATTTGAGGAGTGCTACATGCGTTTTATTGATGTGGTGCCCAAGATCAGTGTTAACTTTGAGCTCCACTGAGCTCTGCATCAGGCAGGCAGATGGACGGATGAACATCCCTCTGGCCCGAGGAATGAACATCACTCAGAGCACAGTCCCCTAGGAGACATCTCTCAGGATGCAGCACTACATATAGACTTTCTAAGCCTGATGTTTGCAAACCTGAGGATAATAGTTCAGGCCCTCACCTGACTCGTGACCAGATGAGAACATCATGCAACCACATAAAGATATCCTCTCACACTGTAAATATCTAGTCATGAGGGCTGGATTCCCCCAATCAGTTGGAGATGCTTACCATGTACATGTCTATTCCAGAGCTACGTCACACCCCGTCTTCCTTTTCAGCCAGATACTTTATGAAGGAACAGTTATTCTGCCCTTACCAGTTTTAGATGCAGGCGTTAGGAGGAGACACATCTACTGCACGTTCTACTGATGGAACCAAACAGGTCTTCCCAGCTCTAGAGGGAGCCCAGGACCATGATTTCAAGTTGCTAACCCCATTCATGTTGTGATAAGGCCCCCTTCATGTGGGTTGGGTCCATTTTCACCTACTCTTCTCCAGAGCATGTGACCCAAAGTCAGAAAGGGGCAACTTGTGTTGCCAGAGGGGACTGGAAGTTAGGTGTAAAGTGCATCTGTAGGTGCAAGGCTTGTTCTCTTGCTTTCTCCTTTTCTTTCTGTTCTTTTGATCCTATTCAGAGCTGTTTTCTAAAGACTTCCCTAATCTCAGGGTCTGTCTTCACAGATGCCCCACAGCCACATGCCTCTGCCCAGTTTCTGGAAGCTGATGGAGGACACTTTGCAGCAGTCCGGAGCTCAGCTCCATACCTTCTGCCAGAAGTTTGAAACGGTTACGCCAAGCCCTGTGTCACAGGTAGGAGCTGGGAAGGGCCTTTCTTGCAGGTCTGCTGGATGAAGGCCTCCTAGCACAAGAGAATGTCTCTTTGGAGGGGAGGTTGGCTCAGAGATAGGGGCATGGAGGGGTTTGCCACAGTCATAATGTTGCCTCTGGCCTTCAAGAGGGGCTGTCAGGAAATAATGGAAAACCAGGAATACCCTTAATATTTCTAATTCTGGAAACTTGCCTCCAAAGCATGAGGATAGTTACTGTGAAGGATTTCTACTCCAATAGCTCACTGGGATGTAATCACTCAGGAAGAAGGTGGTGGCCTCAGTCTCCTGTGCTTCCAGTCAAGAACTCCTTTGTCTCCTGCTCTCCTTTAGCCTCTGAACCCTGCTGAGGAGCGGAAGGTCCTTTCCCTTGTGAGCAGACATGGCCCAGACAAACTTTACCAAGTGACAAGCAACATCAGCGGCAGCAGGGATTTGGACCTGACCTTGCAGAGGGGACAGATTGTAGCTCTGCTGCAAGGCATGGACACTAAGGGGAACACGAGCAGATGGCTGGTGGATGCTGGAGGTACTGTGAGGGCTTCAGACGTTTTCCTTCTGGACCTTCTTCTGCAGGGCTTGCTCAGTTAAAACCCTCCTCTGCTTTGCCAGCTACACCTGTAGCCATCAGATGAGGTTTCCCCGTCCACTCCTTGTGGGAATGCTTGTGAAGTATCACAGCTGGGAAAGGAGAATTCCCTCCACACAGAAACACCTTGAAGCCACTTTTCTGGGCTTTACTGCTGGGTGTCCCCAAAGATGGGGTGGTTTGAACAGAGCTCCTGTGTCTTGCTAAGCAGTTAGTTTTCCCCTCTCCTCCAGCCAACCCTAAATGTGCAGGTGGATCGCCATGAACCACATGTATGCCTGTCCTCCAGGTCCTCGAGGGTTTGTCCCTGCTGCAAAGCTCCAGCCCTACTGCCCAGTGCAAACCCAGCAGCCCAGGATGCAGGTGCCAGCCCCGGAGTGCGGAGCAGAGAGGAGGCGACATTCCTACGCGTTACCTGAAGCTCCCAGGCCTCAGGTCTCCACGTTCGCACCAGCTTTCCAGGTGAGAATGTGAGACATCCCAAGGATCACTCCTAGCAGCCCTGTCACCTCAAACACTGATCCCTGTGTTTGCAGGGAATGGGTGGATCCATTGCCCTGGTTTTGCAGCACACGTGGTGTGCATGACCTTTCCCTCCCTCACCTTACCACCAGCAAGGGCTTCCTCTCCTCCTCTGCCTTCCGCAGGTGGTTGCAGGTTTCTCCTTCGTGGCCCGGAGTCCCCAGGAGGTCAGTGTGCAAGCGGGGCAGCCGGTGTTGGTGCTGGAACCACACGACAAGAAGGGCAGCAAGGAGTGGAGCCTGGTGGACGTCAACGGCCAGAAGGGCTACGTGCCTTCCAGCTACCTGGTGACGGTCCCTGTGGAGAAGCCCCTGGGCTGGAGCTTACCCGTGTGACCAACCCGGCTTCACGCTGGTCTCAGGAGAGAGCCATCCACTTGGCACCGACGCTGCTCGCCACGGGAAATGATGGAGAGGGAGGCGGCGTGGGAGAGCCCTGGGCAGGGAAGGAGGTGGGAAGCCCTGGAGGACGTTGCCCAGGGTGCAAGGAGTGAGGTCGAGGGATGCGTTTTGCGTTGGCACACGCAAGGGCAGGGAGGCGCGAGGCCGTGATGCCCCACACGTGCTTGCCTGCTGTGAGACACTGCAAAGGGAAGGCTCGTGAGGAGAAGGCTGCTGGTCTTGCAGGGGTTTGCTGAAATTCCTGTCAGGGAGAAAAGAGCCCCTGAGGCAAGGAGAGAGAAGCTGCCCCAAATTAGATCAAGGCCCAGGTGCCAAGGGGATCGTTAGCCTGGCACCAAGTGAGTGCAGAGAGACAGGGACTCAGCCCCCTGCTCCTTACGGGGACTGGGTGTCCGCATGGCCACCACCCATGAAGTGCCACTCTGGCCCCTTTGGCAGCGTTATCCACGATGCCTCGCGGGCCGAGACTCCCGAGGCTCCGGTTCCTCTCCTGGCGACCACGTGCCGCCCTTGGCCTGCTTCCCGCTCCGCACAGCGAGGCTAACGCTGCTGATGTCCTTGTTCGCAGTCTCGTGACGCAGATCACTCCGTACGCGACACGTGTAGGCCTGGCCGTGGTATTTACGGTGACTAACGTGCTGGCAGTACAATATATCTCTACACACACAGGTAACTCAGTGCTACCGAGTTTGGGCCCCGTCGCCACCAGGTCCTGGGGGTCTCACAAGTTCCCAGCACCGCTGACGCTCCCCTGCCCCACCACAGCACTGCCAAAACAACAACACTGAACCTTGCTTCTACGTGATCAACACTAACAGGAAAACAAATGAAATCCCCAAATAGTTGGGCACATCCTCTTACTGTCATTTTTTTTCTCCAAGGAGATCCATGACTTCTTTTAGTGGTGAGTTCAAGCAGCGTTCACCAAGTGGCTGGGTATCATGGATCAAGGCTTGGGAGTCATGGGATGTTGATCGAGATGTTTCTCCCCTTTTGCTCCTGACTTCCTAAAGCTTGTTCTTCTGTCACGCTGCAAAATTATCCATTTAAAAATAAGCACAAACCAGGAGGAATGCAGGAAAGCAGCTATGTTAACTCAAGTGCATGACAGCAATATAAACTGTTCTTAAAGTTAATCCAAGCAACGGCATTAAAATTCAGGAACTGTACTGCAAGCAAAAATATTTTCATATACACAGATTACATTTCATAGAAAGACATAATTTAAGGTATTTAGATCTTTCTGTCTTTCAGGCTCGATATCACTTATGTGATATCCTTTGCATTTCAAGATCTTGGGTTGATCTTCTCATTACTCCCTCACCATCCTTATAGTGAATAAATACACGCAAAGATAATGTCCAACTTTCCTTAACATGAAGAGCTATATATTTTTAAGGATATTACATAATGTTGTAAAGGCAGCACCCAAACTTATCCAATATATATCAAATGCAACTTTTCTCACTTGCATTAAAATACTCGCTTGGCAATCATTTAAAAGGAGCATTCAGAATCAATTTCTCTGTAATCTTTTTCAAGTATATCTTATTAAAAACAAATGTGTTTAATCAGACAGCGATGGTGAGATCGCTTTGAAGCCATAAATGAAGCTTAGACACGGTTATTTTATGCAATTTCTCCATCACAGTCAGACAAGTGGTGATTAACTAGAGAGCCAGCGAGCAGCCAGCCCAGCTTAACCATCATATCTAGAAAGCCAAAGTCAGTAATTTTACTGCAGTCGATTTTGAAACAATTAAATAGCATACAGTTTATATAAAATACTTATCAACAAGTCACCAAGTATTTGAAATTCAAAAAGTGAGCGCTGCTGAACACAGACTTAGCACACAATTATTAGCCAAAATAGTGCAATTTGCATCATTTTGCAATCGACTTTGAAGAACACTTGCAGATCCTTTACTGTTAAAAAGAAAAATAAAAAAAGGAAATAACATTCCAACAGTTTGAACACATCTGCAGTATTTACTTAAATATTTCTGCAGACAAGAAGCTTCCTTTCCAAAACATAACAATTTTAGCTGTCTTAGCTCTTTAAGCTGATTTGGAACCATTTTAAGTCTATCAGCTGAAAGTCAGTCCCCTTCTTTGCACTGACTTGCTTACGTTTAGCTGCTTTGCCAGGTACTAAAAACATATATTTCATTATAGATACCCTCTCCCATAAAGTCCTGCTCAGCACTGCTTTTGATGTAGTGACATAAATTAAGTTATGGAAAAGAGGCATGCTGCCATCAAATTACTAGAGTTTTTTCATGATTTTTTTTTTTGTAGCAAATTGAAAAAAATGATTTTGATTCCCCTACGTAACTGTAACTTGACGAATCCTAAGTTGTGAAGCTGAAACAAACTCTTTACATGCTTTCTTGTAGAAATGTGACAATTTCCTACTTGTACAAAACCCAACGATTGTCTTGCAGAAGTCCCAAATACCCCCTTAATCTTATTTGTATAGTGACAAGAACTGGGATGAGATACAAGCAAGGTTACTCTATTTCTCTTAAGTTTTACACCAGATTTGGGTAGATCATGTCCAAAAATAAGTCAACTTTCCTCATCAATATATTCCCTCAGTTATATAATCAGAGGGTGGTCACGTTATCCCAAGGTAACTTTCAGAAAGCAATTAATTTCAACAACATATAGTTATTAAAATCCACGCTCTTGCTGTGCTGCAAAGATTTCCTCAAGACAAAAAAGTATGTATGATCACATGAGAACTCTATTATTACTCTAATATATTTTTTCACCAAGTGTAACAAAAATTAACTCTTCTCTAGTGACTGCAGGACAGAGAGAACTGTGTGTTCTCTGACAGGAAAGAGCTGGCCTGCTTAATGCAATTTTGGGCTCATTTCACGCTTGATTTTTAAAACTGGATAATTATTACATAACAAAGTCTTTCCTATTCTAGAAAGAAATTCAGGTTTGGGTCCACAGCTTCAAATAGAGGCACTTACCTGCATCTGTACTCTTCACACAACATTTTCTCAAGGACTTCTCTATGAGCATCTTCAACTATCTTTCCTTGCCATTTTAGCTGCAAAAAGCGTGTTTGTGTTATGACTGTGCCAGAAAGTTTGAATTTGCTTGTAATAAGACCATAAAACGAAGTAGAACATCATATTTGATTAGGTTTGGTTAAGATCTACACGACCACTTTAAAGACAAGCAGATCTCAACTTACTCAGTATTCTGGTTTTCTGTCATCCTCATAAATAACTGGCACTTTCAGCAGGTGTTTTATGCCTCATAGGTTACCAATTTAATATTCAGATCTTGCTATTGAGCAGTCAGCGAGCTGCCATGGCGTTGTCAAGAAAACACATT
>JAVCKT010023372.1:13027-23343 GCA_032273925.1 Rhynchotus rufescens
CCTGATCAGTGTCTATAAATACCTCAAGGGAGGCAGTGAGGAGGAGGGGGTGGCCTCTTTTCAGTGGTGGACAGTGACAGGACTAGAGGAAATGGCTTCAAACTGAAGCACCAGAAGTTCCACAGGAACTTAAGGAAGCATTTCTTCACTGTGAGGGTAACAGAGCCCTGGAACAGGCTGCCCAGAGAGGTTGTGGCGTCTCCTTCTTTGGAGATCTTTGAAACCCGTTTGGACGCAGCCCTGTGTCACATGCTCTAGGTGACCCTGCGTGTGCAGAGGGGTTGGACTAGATGGCCTCTGAGGTCCCTTCCAACCTTGGGCATTCTATGATTCTATGATTCTATGATTTGAGACTGAATAGAGCAGAAAAATTGCTTTGACTCAACAAATATGCATGTCAGTCTTAAAAATAGTGGAACAAATTGTATGGAATATCAGAACTTTATTTAAGTAAATATATTTCTCAATCAGAAAAACATATAGCAATAAACGTTTTAAACATTTTCCTTGATTTGCTTTCTCTCTCCATTTTCTCCTGTCATTTATCTATACTGAAATATCTGGCCTTGTTTTCTGTCTGACAGACCCTTTCCCCTGTTTACATCTACCTGAACTTGGACCTGAGTTTTAACAGCTATCTAGAGATCCATAGCTGGGACTCTCTGTTCCATCTGCTTTCTGATAAAAGGAAAGACTTGATTAACTTATCCTTATAAATTACTATGGCAACTTGCACCAATGCAGCAAGAACAAGGCATTTACATGTATGTTCTTATCAAGGCAAATTTCCCCCGACTATGCAAATTAATCCAACAAAATTAAAAGGTGAACTGTGCGAAAGATGGCTTTGTTAGGTTTGTTAGATGGCTGAAGGTTTGTTATTAGCTTAGAGTACAGCATAGACTACATGAGTATTCTCATGTATGAGTATTGCTTTCTCATGTATTCTCATGAGTATGAGTATTGCTTTCTTTGTTGGACAGCCAGTAGACTAAGGACTCAAAATAACATAATGTTAGATTAGGAAGCTCAATAAATCCAAGAGAAAACTTTAGTACTGTTAATCCTGTTATTTGTCGCTATTAGCACTGAAAAAAAATGACAGCACATTCTTGCTTGTTTTAGGACATGGCTACTTGGATGAGTACAAAACAAATTAGGATTTACTGAGCCTCAGATAATTTTGTGCTTCCGATGGAAAAGAAATGTAGGAGTGTGTCTGAACTCAGTGCAAGACATAGACTGTATTGGCAACATGCAGCAGCTGAGCCCTCCCCAAAATCACTGTGTTCCCAAAACTGCAAATCACTTGCATTTGCTTTATGCTAAGAACGTGCCTGCAGACAGTTACCAGAGTGGCTAAAATGAGGATGTGGGGGCAGCTGTCAGAGTGAAAAGTGCATCAACTTGCTCGTGCCATTAGCAGCCACTGAGTATTAGCAGAGTGTGGTTCATATCCTGGAATGAGAAGACAGCCTTGATCTTTTGATCAAGAAGATGAAACTTAAATCTGCCCATGTTACAAGGCACACAAATATCCTAGTCAAATCCTCTTTCATATAATGATGCTCCTTTCAATCCCTAATAATTCTTTGAGAAAGGGGGTGGCCGAGCAAGGCAAGAGGGTGTTTTAGCATGGGGATGAGTGGCCTTGGAGTGATTATGGTGCCTTTGCCATAGGGAGACATTAAGGAACAAATGGCATTGAAGAATATGACCCTATATATCATTAACTATTTTCTAGAATTCTGAAGGAGTGTTTGCCAGCCATGTTATTTCACATTTTAGGACAGAAATAAATCTATATTATAACCTGTGGAAAATAGGATTTTTTTTTAAAGTGCCTCCACATCTAGCTTTAGAATTCCAGGGGTTTTGTCCCAGGACATTACCAAGTTAATTTCCAGCTAGTCACATTTATGAGGGAGCTGCTGCACATTTCACAGGCAGTATTTTTTCTCCAATCAATCCCTGTCCTATCTGTTCTATATCCAGCTGACTTCATGATAAAAGAGAGTTTTAAGGAACTCGGTTTTGCCACCCTGACTTTTATCAAGCAAGAGGTGACTTGATGAAAAGCATGATGAAGCTGGGCCTCTCTACAGGCAGAGGGGAGTTGAGTTCACTGTTTTTCATCTAACAACAAAAGTCTTCACTGGGGTGAACACTGGCTGGCCTGGGAATAAGGAGCTGTGCTAGTATGTGAGTAGCCTTTGTGACAGCCAGGGGACACTGAACCAGGAGCTGTCCGCTTTTTCTTTCCCAATATTGTGGGCATAATTTTCTGGCAAAGGCAGGGTGTAGATAAAAAGCTAAGGTTTCACAGTCCATCACTCAGTAGCACTGACTGCTTGAGGAACTGCTCTGTACCCTATGAAGAGCAGAGTACCCAGAAGTCCTGGAGATGCTGGAGGACCCTGGAGTTTAAACTGCTTCTCCGCTACTCTGCATGTGGAGACAAAAGTTGCTGGTATAAGTGAGATGAGCTGACAATGTTAACTTCTTTTTTACCACCATGAGACAAACTGAGGTTATCAGTTCAGACTTTGTTAACTCGGACACTTGGAAAATCGTGCTTTATAGAAACAACTGATTAATTTGCTGGCTCCTTCCATTCCCATAGCACAAATGAATGATCAGCAAATCACGTGGAGAGATTAAGTGATGTCTGGGAATCATGCATCTTAGACTTCAGAAGAAAAATACCCAAAATGAACATCTCATTAAAATCTTCAAGGCAAGAACTTCCTTTTAATACATATTCAGTGCTGACTGCAGGGTGGCCCTTCATTACCAAAACAGAATAACTATCATCAAAGTCAAGACTTGTAATAGTAATTGCACAGTCTACTCATGCTTGTAGATCATGAACTCTGTAAAACAGCATCTGAGAATGGTATTTACCTCATCAGGGAGGCAGAGTTGATGTCTGAGGTGATATCTCTTGCCAACTCTAATGTCAGCTTTCATAGTCAGTGGTGAGAAATAGGCACAGGGTTCAAATTCTCCTCAGTCTAATACAGATTTCTAAAATGGCTCAGGTCAACTGTACCCTAAAAATGCCTATTTTTCTCTTTTGATGGTAAAGGGTACATAATCTGGCTAGCTTTTGGGTCAGGTATCTACATTTGGTTAGCTGGATTTCATCTGAAAGCACAAAGAAGAATGAAAGGCTTTTTTATTTGCATATTATTTCCAAGATTATAAATGTTGCCTGATTTTCAAACCCATTAACATTCACAACGAGATCATAGAAAAAGGAAGTTTCTCTCAGCTTCATTTATTACACAGTGAATCTTTTTTTCATAAATGATTGCTGCTGTTTTCAACAGCAAAAGAAATGTGTTTCTCAAACCGGTGTTGTTTCTGCATATATATCATACTTGTAATATACCAGCTTGTCTTTGTTAGTAATACCTTCACAGACTACTCAAACACTGTAGGTTCATTATATTAAAAAAGACAATGCACTTCAAACAATTAGCTTTTTACTTTAGTGGCTGTAGCTGTTACTTAGGTAACACAATTGTTATTATGTATTGGAGATTTTTATAGGCTTGAATATTTAAAGAGGAAAAAGAAAAACCCTTAAATGCTAGTGCATTTTCATCTGAGTGCCTTCATAGTGTTTATACTGCCCAAATATATAACAAAGCAAAATTCCCACTTTAAAGTGAATACAATTATCCTAGAGACTGTTAAAAGCTCTTTTTATATCAGAGACTTGGTTTTGTTCCTGTGCAAATGAATGGCAATAGCAGTTCCATTGAGTGGAGCAGTGGGAGCTATTCTTGCCTGAATTTAAAAGAACTCAGTGAGGTTATCTGTGTGTGAAAGTCCTGTAACTCCTACTTCTGTAGCTGGACTTGTCATTAAATGTCCCTCATGCACCCTAATGCCTCTTGGCATCCAGAGCAGGATCTGCTGCAGCGTGTTGCAGGTATTCTCCTACTTTCCATAGGGACTAGGGTACCTGCTCTGGTATTCACTGGAGGGTTATGCATTTTGCCCCAGTGTGGAGCTGCCTGTTTCTGCAGCCTGCACCCCTGCCTAGGTCTGGAAAAGTGCCATAGGGTCTGCTAATTGTATAACTTTAGACTTGCCCTAATCTAAGGCTATCTTAGATGGATAAAAGTAAATGGGACGAATCTTTTCCTTACCCTCTTTCCAGCATGACTGCAGGTCTGTGCCTTGGGCCCTGAATGAATCTCTATGACTAGTTACTTGAACTTTATTGTTCACAGGTAGCAACATTATACAAACATCTTGCACTGCTATGTCTGCAACCTGGACTGATATGCTGATGTGATTGGGGTGCAGGAGAACCAACTAGGAAGAAAATATAAGCATTCTTCTCTAATGTAAAATATTTGCTTCTTTTTGGCCAAGGAAAGTTCACAAAAGGGTCAGTATTTGTATGAAGGTAAATCTTTTCAGACCTGTGCTGTACCTCCCCTCTAACCACTAGTAATACTCATAAAACCCATAAAGTATCAATTTATGTCTATTACAACTAAAAAAAAATGTAGTAGATGTTTGACCTGGGAAATCAGTTTTTAGTTTGCTGTAACCTGCTATTTGTTATAAGGTGAATTTGGTATTACACATCCCCATTACAAGTTCACAATATATCTGTGTGCTGCAGCCTATGAAAAAGAAAATAGCTTCAAAAGGCTGGAGAGAGCTAATTGCCAAAACAGCTCAGCAAATATTTTTCTTTGGAGCTCTGGAGAGTGAGAATCTCTATTTGTAATTAATTTCTAAATCATCAAAGCTTTAACTTCTCTATCGGCACCCACACTCATGCACAAATAGCTTGCTGCTGAAAAGATATTTTATGGTCTGTAGTCACTTAGTCACTTGCAAAAATGGACTCTCTAATTCCTCTCTAGTGCTAAATGCATGGTTACAGAAACCTTGAATCCCCCTTTTTTCTTCTTTTCCTATAGAAACTTGCTTTTATAACCTGTTGTTTGTAGTCCAATTAACAATATGGGAATTGATCATAGCACAACAGCTCTCAGCCAGGTAGTCAGTCTAGTAGCTCCACTCATGTTACTTGAAAGTGCATAAGTGGGCATAGCTTATGCACTGTAAATGAGGACACAAGCCCTGCTATCAATTTTTAAATGACATTTATTTTCTCAATATAGTGCCAAAATGTTAAAGTGCAGAGTATGGTTATATAGTCACTATCTTTCTTTAGCATTAATAAGAACATTAAGAATTCACTTTTTCTTTCTGCTATAGAGATTCATGCAGACATACGAAATGAAACATGATCCATCTCTCAATTGAAAGAGCTGTGTTGATGTATTTCCCGCTTAGATTCATATTTCAGAGGCTGATAATAAAAGTTCTCTGTATATTGGAAAAAGAAAAGTTACTTTTTTTTTTGAACAGAGTCTGAAAGATCAAATGGAAGGATCAGATTTTAATCCAGATTTCGAAGAGGGAATTCCTGTTGAATAAAACTTGTGCAGCCTCTGGAATAATCTATTTTATACTGGAGATTAGTGATCCTTCTTGGTGCCTGACAATACTACAACAATGAGGATGATTAGAAGTTGCTATCTATCAATACATTTTAAAGACCAAATTCTCCTTTTCTTTGCTCTGAATTCATGGAGGCTAACTTCAAAGACCAACAGTAAAATTATATTTAGACATCTGCAAATTGGATGTCTGAGCTAATCAACTAGATTTGCTTCATACTCAGTGAGGAGAAACAGATAATTCAGAGGATAATTCAGATTCATTTCATTCTCAGTGAGGAGAAACAGATAATTCAGAGGATAATTCAGATTCATTTCATATCTGTATAGATATCTTAAGGACTGGAGGTGCCTAATTTTCTCTACTGATTAATAAAGGAAGAAAGTGGTAGTTCAGACTTTGCTAGCAGACACTAAAGATGTTAAAACTAGGGTGAATAAATCCAACCTCAAGTTGTTCTGGCTTGATATGTCACAGACATGCAATCTTTAGCCTGTGAGCCTGTTTTTCTTTAATAACCAAGCTCAGGAATCACATCATGCCTCCGTATATGAAAACCAAAGACCTATAACTGCCGTTTCTTCCTTACGCTGTGTGCACGCAAGTCTAATAATCTGGAGTGGAATCAGCCTGCAGGTTTCATACTTCCAAATCATGGTAACGGGTTTACAAAACACTGTTTATGCTTTTAAGACATTCCTGGAGATAAGAGGATCACTCTCAGTGGGTCTCCACTCCCACCACTTGAAGGAAGCACAGCTAGCAGCAACCGAGACATATTTAGAGGATGCTCAAGCAAGCGTTGTGTTCACTGAGGGAGTCAGGCAGCAACACGTAATTATTCAGGCGTGGCAGACACTGCATGAAAATCAAGACTGCATATTTCTAGGACAACTAATTAAGGCAGAGAACTGTCTTTCCTGTTTTGGTTGGAAGACTTTTTTCTCTTGCTCATACTAAACAGGGTCTGAACAGCAGGCAGACCTGGTCCACAAAAGTTAAAGGTAACCACTGTTATCAAGCACCTCCTTAGTAACTGTTTCATGTACATTAGAAATGCACTGCATCAGGTAGAGCAGCATGCAGAACCATCGAGCTGGGCTATGGAAAAATTTAATTTTTTTTTTTTCTTTCTAAAAGAGCTCTGGCAGGTCTCCCAGGAGGATTCTGACAGCTACTATCATTCATCTGCTTTTGCTACCTGAAACTGGTATTAACCACGAGGGAAAAAGTGATAGCACAGATTTAAACTTACTTAGATATTGCCGTGACACAGGAACTGAAAATAGACAAAACCACACACTGAGCAAATATCTACTGTAAGAAAACCAAGCAAATTCTAAAACTGACACCAAATGACCACTGCAGATATCATAAAATATATTTATTCTTTATGCATATTATATCCAGACAGTGAAAAAAGAAACCAGTTCTCACAGAATCTTAATTTGGAGAAGATACACACCTGAGAGTTGACAGTAGATGTCTGCTGATTGACATGGCACAAGGAGATATGACACCTCAAACAGCATGACATCTAAGGGTTGTGAAGGAACTAGCCTGTGGGATGTCAGTGGGCTTCCAACACATGTGCAAGAGCCTGTTATCTTAGCTCCTAAAATTGTGACTGATACTTGTGCTATGAAGTCTTTTGCATGCTCATTATTCATATCTTTTCCTAGGGGCTGTATATGCAAAATGTGTTAAAAAATTCATATCTGTCCTGCAGGATTAGAGAGTCTAGATTTTACTCTTAAGCTCTCCAAGATTTATACCTGCAGGATTTTATTCTAGGGTCCCTTGAGAAATAAATTTTTGAGAATAAACATCCTATCTCAGGAAGTCTGTCACTGCACATGCTTAACATTTCTAGATTCTGGACTAAATGGATTCAAACAAAACTCAAGCATAAACTCCACTTTCAGAGGTGCCCCAGAGGATTTCCTGAGTAATTCAAAGCAACATCTCCAAAGTATATTGTCCTGCTAATTTTAGCCTTTTACGGGTAAAATGCAAAGCAGATTCATTTCTTGAGTTATGTTTTGTTTCCCTTAATTTTGGAAACACTGGGAAGGAATTGTTCACAACAAAATTGTTAGGTTACTATTAGTGTTGTTTTTTTTTTTATTGTAACAAAAACCATCATAACGGAATCCAAGAATGTTAAAAAATATGAACACAAGCACACTTAAAATGCACCCCACCATTTTTCTAAAGTAAATGTTTCAGAGTCTTTTGCTTATGGAAATTGAGACTTTATTTTAAAGAAAGCAGGAGGGCAGATAAAAGAACCTTTTCCTACAAAGTGTGACACTATATATTCCCCTCTCTGGAGTAGAGAGCATGAAAGGGTTTCTTTTTTTCAGACTGAGTGCATGCTCATCCCCTTATCTATGCAGCCACTATACTGTGCTTGAATGTAAATCACTCCCTGAATGCCATGGTCAATTTCTCTGTTGCCTCTCTCCATAGGATGCATGTGCATTATGCATTATACGTTTAATAGTGCATCAGCTCCCTGGTGGAAAATGAAGAAAGCTCCCATGTTCCCCTGAAACAGAATGTGGAATTTATTTTCCACACATCCACCTGGGTCCAGGCTGCAAGAGACCCTTAGGAGAAATTCCAGATAAATCCAAGCAGTGTTGTATGGTATGATGATGTGCTGGATGCAGAGATAACTTGAGATAGTTCAAATATAGGGAATAGTATGGATATATAAGCATGGTGCTCTCTGTAGCCTAATCCTGCCAAGAAGCAGTATATAATAGTCCAAGCAGACAACTTTGAGGTACAAGTGAGAGGATGTGTGTCTGCCCGGTGCTGCATACCCACCTCCCCCTTGGGTCCCACTCAACTCCCTGCCAAGGAAGCTTTCTGCTTGAAACCCAAGGAGCAGCTAAAATTCACAAAACTTAGCAGCTCTGTGAAGTTGTAAAGTATAAGAGTATCCATCCACTTTGTCAAACTTTCACAGAGAAGCTAAGCGCTTTGCCCAAGATCAGAAAGTAAGACAGAGAAAGCTCTAGGGAGGGAGCTCAGAAAGGCTGGAGAGTTTGTTTCATTGCTCCAGTGCTTTCTTAAGGGATAGGGCCCAGACTTGAATGCCACTGCGGAGTGTTCACATTGCCATATCTTCAGTGACCATGTGGTCACCTAGGTTGGCTTTGAGCTCACTGGGGAATCACACTCCTTCCTAAGGGTAAAAGACCATCTCTGAAGCAGGAGTACTAGAAAGAACCAGCAGTTCTAGTGAAAATTAAATGATCTAGAGTTATAAATTATAAATTATAAATTTATAATATAATAATAATATTATTATTATAAATTATAGAAAGAACCTACATCTTAGCCTACAGACAGACAAAGTAAAGAAGGTGAAGATGAAACTTAAAAAGTGTCTTGCCAGCATTGTACAAAGACAAATGGGAATGAAGATGAAGAATAAGAATACCAAAGCTTACACCATGTTGCATTGTCCTCCAGATAGTCCTCTGGGAAGCAAGAGGGAAACAGATTGAGGGAACAGAAAAACAAAACAAAATAAAACAAAACAGGTTATACCAAACAGGCAACGACAGAGAAGATAATAAGTCTTTATAAGCAGTTGATTGTATATGAGAAATCTTAGATCATGCTGTGCAGAAACAACTGAGATTACATTATAAGTTTATATAATTTTTAGTAATATTTGTCTTATTTCAGGTGTAATTTGCTCATTGTCCAGTCTAAGGCTGTCACTTTTGGCACCTTTGTGGCAGAGGAATACACAATGCTATCTCCAAGTTGCTTAAATATATGCTTTAGGATGAGATAAATCATGCTTTAGAAATACTTGATCTCAATTTAGTTGTCTAAGGTGATGATTAGGCAAGCAAATAGAACTATTTCTCTCCATTAACAATGAAACTACAGATATTCACAGATGAGATAGTCATCTAGATTAAATGTATAGATAGCTAGTTATGGGTATGTATACTATAGATTTCTGTATTTAATCAGAAGAGTAATAGTTTTGGCTTGTGTGAGAGAAATATGGTAGAAAAACAGAACGGAATCTGATTACCTAAATATAAGCATAAACTGAAATTTCAGCTGGCCTCCAGCCAGCAGGAAACTTGAGTTTCCTGTAAGTACAGCAGTAACATCTGGACATCTTGAATAACATTTAGGTGGCCATGTTAATGGAACAGAAATGCCATGTACTCTTTTGTAGGGTATCTTATCTGACTTTCAGCCACCAGCCCCAGAGGACATGGGCATGCTGAAAGGTTGTCCTGCCACCTTAGTAAGATGTCTTAGAAACCCAGAGATATCTCAAGTAGTATTTTGTGTCTAGATGTGAATAACTCAGCTGAGCCTTCCAGTTCCCAACCTGTGAGAGTGGTCTACAATAAGTGGGGTGAATCACCCTCCAAAGGTATGTCTCTCTCCATTGACTTTAGCAGAAGCCTGAATTTTAGGCCCTGTGCTGCAAAGACTTCATTTAGCTGCTTGAACACAAGTGTCTTGTCCTGTTTGAGATCCCACAGCATAAAGCACTTGGCTCTCAGCTGCTGCTCCAGAAAAATATTGGTTTCTTCCAATTCAATACCATGTCTGTCGATTCCGTTTTCCAGATACTCTGGAGATCTCAAACAGTACTTCATTTCCATGCATAGACAACTGTCTCAAGCTCTAAATGACTTCCTAAATATATCTAATGAATTTCACACTACTTAAACCACTGCTGTTCTGGATTCTCTTCCTCTCCTCTCCTCCTTTTCTTTTCGTTTCTTTTCTTTTCTTTTCTTTTCTTTTCTTTTCTTTTCTTTTCTTTT
>JAVCKT010023372.1:23443-43832 GCA_032273925.1 Rhynchotus rufescens
TTTCTTTTCTTTTCTTTTCTTTTCTTTTCTTTTCTTTTCTTTTCTTTTCTTTTCTTTTCTTTTCTTTTTTTTCTTTTCTTTTCCCAATGCACATGATTATTTTGAGTTATTTCTTGTTTATTAAGCTTTATTGGTGCCAGCTATGACAGTAACTCAGGAAAACATCTCTCTTGGAATGCTGCAGTGAGGTTAAACAATCAGGTTCAGCTAAGCATGAAGGAGCCCATTTTCAGAAGAATTCAGCACTGGGTGATTTTAGTGTTGGTTTTAACAGCTGCTTTGTGCAACATATCTGATAAAATATGATCAGTTGCATTAAACTGATAAATGGGCAGTTGAGCAGGACTGAAAAATTTAGCCAATGTTTGTATAAGATTGAGATGTGAGGAAGTACTCTCTATACCTGTTCTGAGGACGTGCTGTCAAAAAAAGATGAAAGTGGAATTATTTGTCACTTCACCTTTAAAGATTTACATAGATTCATGTTTGGACTTTGCTATGACACTTTCAAGTTGAGTGGTTTGACAGTGTTTTCTGAATAAAATCACCAAACCAGACTTCTAAAGGCTTCTAAGTGCGATACTCAATATTCAGTTGCCTCACAAGGAAAAAATCCTGTAACATAAAAGCAGATAATGCTAATTCCTTACACATATATTTTGTATCTATAAAATCAGAAGGTGTTCTGGTGACTTGATGCTACTATTAAAATACTAATATTGCATGCTTATGTTTAGCAAGCAGTAGAAAATGATCAGTGCACAGACTAGAAAACCGCTTTGAGTGGCATTTGTCTCAAGTCTATTAACAATGCCAGGATTAGGAGGATCCAAGTGAAGCTGGTCCTCCAGGCTCTGTCTATAGTTAATGAAGAGAGATATGTGATTGAGGGAATGATTCAGCACAAGAAGTGCAATGTAGATGGGATGAACTGCGCTACTGAGAGGAGCATTTATATCTTTCCGGGTAAGATTACCCAGGCTGGAGAGAGATGCAGGCAGTGACCTTTCCCAAGCACCGTTCGGGGATTACAGCTCTGAAATAATGACTTCTGCTCTAATCCACACAGGCAGCCTCTCCTCGCTCCAGCTGAGGTCAGTGGCCATCTCTAACTACAGGGACTGCTGGTCTCAAACCAAAAGGAGATAATACGTGAATCGCTGCCATTTGGAAATGCATTGGAAACCAGCACTCATTGTTCACAAGCAATGAACAGTTTCTAATGTAATTATCACCTGAAAGAAAAATGAATAGGTATTTGGCTGCAACACTTTTTAAAGCAGCAGCAGCAAAACTAAGCTGTTCATTTTTTTTCCTGGAACAATGGATGAACTAACCTAGTTAAATCAAATAGGGACAAATTCCCTTTTGAGTGCCTGTAAGTTAATAAGAGTTATAAAGGAATATCTGTGCTGCAAATTTTTATTAATTACAGCCTTTAAAGGCCAATAGCATATCACACATCTCTGCTGTAGTCAGGTTGATCATTATTATGTATATTTTCAATTTAAAAAAAGATCTTAATGTGCTTGGAAATATTCTCCTTATGTGAATATGGAATGCCTCCTAAATCTCTCTCTCTTTCATTGCAAAAATGCTGTTACTGATCTCACTCTATAGAGGTAATCCAAGTTAGGTTTGCTACCAACTTTTCTTTTCATGCTCTTCATCCCCTCTTCCCTTCCTCCCTCACTACCTCTGATTACAATCTTCAAACTCGTCCAGAGCATGATCGAAATCTACTGGCTTCAGCATCACCTCACTTCACCTCGGCCAGTTCTGAGACATAAGAGCTGGTGCTCTGCAGCATGGGAAGGTGCACGTGCACAGCTGGCAAGCACGAGGGAAGGCATCAGCTGCCCAAAACCTCAGCTCCCACCTGGGTGCTCCTCTTGCTACAGCCCTGAGCTCGACCATCTGGTCCCTGAGGTGACCGGGGTCCCTGCATGGGCAGCAGGAGTGAGGTTGCCCAGGCATGCAGCAATGTGCTCAGCAAGCTGAAGTTTCTTTTGATTCAGGTGCTTTACAGCTCTTCAATTTCTTCCATTGGCTTTATCTCCAGATAATTGCTGAGACAACATTAACAGCTATAATTATTAGCCCACTAGAAATCTATAGATGTATAAATAGCAAGAACAGTGAAGTCTGAGATGTCAATCCAATAATGTGTTGTAGAGAGAACAACCTTTTGTTAAAGTCATGCTTTTGAAATGATTGAATAAATAAAGCAAGATTAATGATCACTGGAAGCTCAGACTGACAGAAATACTTTTTTTTTTGCACCTGCTGCAAACAAAGCAGTTAATTTTAGAGTTGATTTAAAGAGTGGAGTAAATGAATGTACCTTTATATGTGTTTATGTTAAAGAACTCGCTGCTAAAAAAATAATTTAGTATTTTTAAAGTATATGATGTGATAGCTTTTCAAAGAACATTCATATTGCAAAGTATTTGTCTTGGCTTATCTGTTTTTTGGCCTGAAGGAAGGAGCTTATTCTCTTGTAATATTTCTAGTACAAAAAAACTGAGTCATATTGCTCTAAAATGCAATTCTGAACACTTTCCAATGGGGAAAGATTTAATGAACAGTGGAACACTATATAGAGTGCTTATGAAATTATTAAAAAAGCCTTTATCAGGAGATTATCATTTTTTTCTAGCATATTGCCAAGCCATTTCTGTTAAAAAAAATAGCACATTTTTTTGTCTTACCAGCCTATCCAAACTTGTGCCAGCAGCAGTTGTAGGTCGCTCCTCTGGATTGTAAGGTCTGAAACGGGTATTGAAGTTGTCAGGGACTGAACGAGAAGACCTCAGTGCAGGTGCTGGTTTAGGCTGGCCACATCCCTGGAAAACCTAAGAGAAACATTGCAGGTTGTATGGCAATCACAGAATAAGAGAAGCTGATATTTTACAGAGGTAAAAATACTTAAAAAATAAATACTTAAAAAATATAAAATAAAATATAAATACTTTAAAAAATACTACCATATAAATACTTAAATCATTTTAGAATGGTGATTGTTCTAAGAAGTTGACACTTGAGAGCATTTTAATTGCTAAATGCTCAGGAGGACGGATGACCAAAACAGAGCCCTTTGTGGTAGGAGTCAGTTGATAATTGTTGCAGATTTTGTTAGATGTGGTATTTATCCAAAATCATATCTCGTTCATAATCCCGATCCTCAGCTATCCCCACCAGCTAATCTTGTTTGTAGTCTCAGTGAAAAGGTCAATGATGAAATAGTCTTATAAGTGGATTACCTCCTTATTCCCTTGTAGGCCTTTCTCTAGATGAGGGCTGAGGCATACTGAGGAGGCAATAGTAAGAGTTATTTTCTATTTGTTTCCTAGGTATGAAAAATAGTATTCAGGCTTATGACATTTTTCATATGCTCCTCTTCGGAAAAAGTTTCAGTAGTATATATATTGTGAATACTAAAAGACTCTGAGGACACATTAGCAAGGGTAAATCTCAGAGAAGCTTTTTCAGAAGTTGCTTTGTTGAAGGGAAGTAGGATATTTGCACAATTATGTTTTTTAAGTGCTTTGATGAGGTAGGGTAGGATCCTGCTGTTTGCTTTCATAGCAGCCTTTTCAGTTCTGAAATCATCTTTTTGTATTATTTTTATTTTTTTTGTGAGCATGATATTTTGTCCATTTCAATATTTTACTTCCTCTGAAAAGAATATCCTGTAAGATAGCTTTTACTGAGCTCTAAATCTAGACACAGCCTCTTTGTCCAAATAATTTTGTGGTGCTGCAAATGCAGTGCCTTGTGAGTGTCCTCCCTTTTTGGATGGCAAATAAGATGCCAGCTATGTTGTTAGCCGATTTTCCCAAGGGTCATGTTTTGCTTTTAGACAATATTGTGCCTTGAGTGGATGTCCCTTGAAGTAGGTATGGATATCATGACTTTTGTTGCTTTCAGGATTCATTACAATTAGCTCTTGGCTAAGTTTCCTGATATTAATTTAGAGGTCCCAAATGATTCAGAATTTGCTGAAAGAAACTGACCCATGCTAAATTTATGTTCAATCATCATGTCAGTTTTGGCTCAAAGTCCAGCAAGTCAGCTGTTGTGTGGCCATGGGGATATTTAATTTCTGCGTTAAACATTGCTTGCTCTGTTTGAAGTCTATGTGTAAGATTTTCTGAAGAGTTTCTATTCCCCTTCATCATGGGGATAATTGGACAATAAAATAATTTAATCATCTAGGAAAGGTGAATTTTGTTTGAATATTTCCAGTTTTTCTTCAGAGATTTAGGCCAAAGTTAGTATTCAGGGTTTATATACATGATTATGAGTAATGTGGTACATTTTAAGGGCCAAATATAAATGGTGGGACATTAATTATGCTTACAATATTTACCAATTTATTTTGACGAGAGATAAATTATGACCAAAAAACATAGCAGTTTACTTAGATATCTATGAAATGTTCAGTGTTTTATATCTATGAAATGTTCAGTGTTTTAAACATTCAGGTATCTGCTTATAAACACAAGTGACAGTCATTCAAAATATGGGTCAAATCTCATGGTAAAGGGAAATGAGGACACTGAAATTCTACCCTTAAATTTCACAAACTGTTTGACAGGCAACTTTTTATGACCTTGCAGATAAATTTTGACTCTGAATAATTTATATTTTACTTTTTTTGTGACATAGTGGAAAAAAAAAAGCATAGATTATTTGGCATTTAGATACATATAAATAGTCATATAATACTTGTTACTTGTAGTGCAAGAACTTTGTATGAATAAAATTACGTACAATCGGACAATAACAGAAGTGGAGATTGAATGGCCATTTTTATGTCAGAGGAGAAGAAATCATTTATTTTCTAAGCAAGACAGAAGAAATTCACTAAGGATCTGATGGTCAGTAACTATATTTTCAGTGCATAAGAGACAATTTATAATTTGCATCCATGTATTAACTGTCAGAATACAACATGTAAAGCTGTAAGATGGAATGGGGAAGTACTTCCTGTGAAAAAGCACATGAAATATTTTTGTCAAGTACATATTCAAAGATACTTAAAAAAAACAGGAAAATGTTTAGGTTTTTTATTATACATGCTGTGAATTGACGGTATAAATATACTCTTTTTGAAAAAAAAAAGAGGACTTTATTTGTAATGTGTGCAATTCACCTCACCTGACTTAAGAGAAGGTATTCAGTTTGAAATTAAGATACCTGAATTTAGGCATAGACATGTATTTAAGAGCTTAGATTTAAGCTAAATACCTAAGCTCCTATTTTAGGTAACAGAGATCAAAAACTCTGCTTGCCTACACATCAGCAGCTATAATCATTTGTGGCATCCTAGGGTATCTGAGATAGCTCCTACAACTGTCTTAACAGAGGATCATTGGTCTGGAGGACCAATTCCCTGCTGAACTGCCAGTTAACTCTCTGATGCAATATCCTTGAGGGTTTCAAATGACACTAGACTTCTGTGTTGTTTATGTGAATCAAGCCATGAGATAAGTCAATTTAGCCAATGCAGAGAGCTGGCTAAACACAGAAACTACTAGTATGAGTTAATATTACTGTGGAAAAAAAAAAAAGAGTTATTTTCTCAGAAGAACTCAATGCTTTGAATCCCAGCAGAAAGAATTCATCCTCTTTCATGTCTTGAGTCATGCTGTTATTTAGACATGTGGTTGTGTATAGTGTTTCCTACTGAGCATCTCTATACGACTCTGCTCCATTGACTCTCTCATCTTCAGCTAGAATACTATTGATTTTTTTTTTTCCTGAAGAGCACCATTATATTTTTTCCTGCACGGGGCTCTGTGGAGAACACAGATAAATGAAGAGACTTGTTAATATGAAACTCTTGGGCTATTTTAAGAAGAAACTTAGACATAGTGTTATGAAGATTTCCTTATAAATAATGCATAGATAGTCTGCTATGTCATGGAATTGATTCACTTTTTTTTTAGCTGAGTAATTGCCAAGAAAGGAACACATATCTCCAGGTTAAACTGGATGTCCATCAGCCTGGATAAAGGAAGATTTACGTTCAGCTACTGGGAGACTCAACTCTGGGAACAGTCTTTATGAACGAACAGAAATCTTGGCACGGTAGCCAAAAGACACTTGAGCAGTCAAACATGTTGATGTAGACCAGCCTACTTAAAATGCAGAAAATAGTCCAATGGATTGGGGCAGCACTGAAGGAAAAATATTCTGATGCAATCAGTTAGTGAATTTTATCCATTTTGAAGATAAATGAATGTTACAACAACTTTTCTGCTGTTTGTGGAGTTTTCCTTCACTTCCTGTAAACAAGATGTCTCTGCAGATGTCATCTACAAATCATTTGTATTGTTAAAATATAAGGTAATGGTGACACTGGCACCACATAAAACTGACAGCTTTAAGGGAAGATTCCAAATATCCAGATCCCAGTTTGTTTGAACCAGGATACAGCTATTAAAAATGATATTAAATGAATATATTTTGACCCTCTGAATTATGTCTTTGGGAAGAAGAATGTGGTGCATATCTGCTATGACTAAATCTTGAGAATAAGCAATATACAGAATATAATGCTGCTACCCGAGAAATGACCAAGCTGCTGCACAGCACGTTATTACCTGAAGCATTACTCTGGCTATAATGTTCAAATATCAAAGGCTGTCACTGACAGGTGACAAAGAGTATTATTTCAGTAATGCAGATGTTAACGTGTCTCAGACACTATCAGGGGAAATCCAGGGTAGGTCTGTGGCAACCTGATTGCTACCAGAGGCAGCCCTCAGGCAACTCCACTGAAGTTTGAGGTGGACCTGTATCAACCTGTATCACAAAGTCTACTCTTAGAAAGCACAGAAGTGTTGCTTGGCATCTCAAAGAGACCAGACTGGCTATTTTTGCACTCTGTGTGGTGTGTGGCTTTGACTTGGAGAAGACACTCTGTCAGAATGGATGCAGGTGTCACCAGCTGTTAGCAGATGTTACCGATAGAGACTGATTTTGATGATCTTTACTCTTTTTTTTTTTTTTGGTCATGACTTACTAGACCACTGCTCCTTGCTGGAAATCTGGAAGTCATCTGCAGATGCAGATATAGCAGTTGTCAGGAATGTGACTCTTCTTGAGGCAGAATAAGGACCTCACATAGTTGCCATTAAGGGACATGACAGCCTCACAAGATGAGCAGTTTTTGCAGTTTAGAGGTTTATGGTCAGACATTTTAAGCACATTGGTGATGAGTACAGATTGAAGAAAATACCAAGAAACAAAAAAAGGATTGCAATGCATTAGAGGATCTTAGTGTAATGCTAGTACCTAGTTAATGTGAACTTTAGAACTTTGCTAAAAGAATCAGCAAACAATAAATGCCAATGGCTGATTGCTGATGGAACAGAGATGCTCCATTTTATGGAGTGATTGGAACTGGGATAGAGCTGAGCCTGTGTGTCCTTGCTTGGAAGTACAAAGACAGAAGAGGTACATGCGACACGTCTATAACTCTATATCGATACTAATGTGCACCCATCAAGACTGGAAGTTAGAGGGTTTGGCTCTATTAAAGAAATGAAAGATAAGGCATGAACTTGAGCAATAAGCCCTGACTGTCCACACTGATTAATTGCTAAGCCATTGGATATTCCTTGGACTGCCCCAACTAGCTTGTTCCAGAATGAAACTGCTTCTTAGTTCAGCAGTATAGGCATGAATCAGGCTGTGCCACTTGGCCTCAAGGTCAGGCAGGGTCCTTGTCCCTCTTTTATTTATCAGTATTGCCATAACTATGAAGTCCATTTCTCAGAAAAATAGTGCTGAATAGGATGTGCATATTTAGCAGAAAAAAGAAATTGGACAAAATCATCAGGGTTGCATTAAGTGAAGAATGGAAAGATAAGCCATAAAAATGGAAATTTAGGATGTTCATTATATATTTTTCTGTTTATGTCTACAATTGAAGACCTCATCATTCAAATAAAAGCATGCATCCTTACTTTTTTCCTACTTTTTTGTTGAAAATTGTATGTTATTATCCACTTAATTTTGCCTCCATATGCACAGTAATGTACAGTAACTGTATTATGCCAAAAAAATACATTTTTCTCAAATAGATTTCAAAATACAATGGCAGTTGACATAATACAACATATCACCCTGCAACACAAACATAAAATGGCAGTGAAATTTAATGGTGATGACCTCTGGAATAGGGATATCTTATAAAGTATTCAAAGGAGAAGAGGGATGGATTTGAATTAAATGATCTCCAGGTCTTCTGCTGGCAAAAAAACCCCATGGATTTGTTGAGGGGTCCTTGGTAAAGAAACTGTTCGTTGTTATTTTTTCCATTCATTTTTAAGAGAGGAACAATACAGCAATATACAGCAATAGCTAAATGGCCCTAAATTCTATTGAGCATAGTGTTCAATTCATGCTAGATATCAGCCAGATTTTCTAGTGAAGGTAGCTGCATGTCAGCTGTGAAGTGCCATTGCTGTGCCATTGCTGTAGACAAGACAGTACGCTGGCATTTTCCTATGTGCAACACACTGCCTGACTTGTGAAAAGAAAGTGGTTGTGGTTCCTAATTACTGCATTTCCAGTAGGATAAAGCTGAATGTAAAAGAAATTATCAGAAGAAAATAAAATGGTGTGATTATAACATTCCACCTGGAGCTTTTTGACTGGAGTATTTAAATGACTGACAAGTGTGGATCTTTTCCTAGATTAGGTCTGCAATTGCATTCCATGCACCCCATTACATCTGGCAAGTTATCTGTCATTCTTACTGAAGCTTGATCTAAGCGGTCAAGTATATGTAAGGGGAAAAAAATAGAGTACAGATAATTGATTCAAAGTCTGCTCATGTATCATCTTTATAGATCTGATATGACATAGAATATCACAGCAGTAGATTCAAAGAGTTTGCCTTTTTTTTTCTTTTTTTTTTTTTTTTACTTCACATTAGAACACTTTAATGAATTAAGACCTGAAAAAGATGGATATAACCTGGGAAAATAAGGAAATCACTTTTCAGGAGAAAAAATGGTCTACATATAAAATACAAAAGCCCCTATGCATAGATAGCTCTGTTATCTATGAAAACAGAGTAAAATAAATTTCACTGCTGTAGTTTGGTTTCTTTTTCTCAAGATTTTAAAAAATGCTTCCTAAGATTTCTCTTAGAGAAAAACTTTGAAGCGCAAATGGAATTTTTGTGATTTATTAACCTTGAGAGCAAATACAATATTTCTCAGGGACAGGACAAACAGTCTGCTCTATTGCAAATGAGTAGTGAGATGAGCTTATGCCAAGGTGATGTCATTGGATTCTGGCAGGAAATGTAGTTTCCTGACTAACGGAAAAACTGTGAGAATGAAGCAAATAAGAAGGAGAATGAAATATACCTGAGCCTTGCATGAATTTTTAGTGAAAATGTATTTTTTTTTGAGGTAGGAGCTGGATTTGCTAAGGTAGCTCCAAAGTATTCAACTGAATTTGGTTGATAAACTCCTTCATGGCTTCTGCCCATCTTGTAGGATGTAGACTGAGGCTTTTAAAACCTAAGTAACTTCAAGTATGTGAAGAGCAAGGAGCCTCTTGAAGGAAATCCTTAGTATCCTGCAGCACTGGACCCATAAAGAGCATCTAATTTTAGGCTGGCAGGAAGAATATTAATTTCAGCTTTCTGTCTTTTATCTCTATTTTTTTTTCTTGCTTACAGTTGTTTACTTTCAAGCAGTGGAAATTCACTGACTTGGAGAGCAGTCTAGCCAGAACTTAACTGACTACTGGGAGATCAATGGGAGGTGGAAATGCTTAATGTGGAGAACCTGACAAACAGTTGATTTCAGATTCTGAACTGCAGTGTGCTGATGAATATTAAGGAAAATACATTAATTGTTAACTACTGGCTCAACAGCACCTGTTACTGAATTCCAAGAACCTGATTAATATGGGGTTTGGAGACAGCGGTGACCTGTGTTTATGCACATGTTAAAAACAGAAAGAAGATAGCATCATTAGCTTTGTTTGTTTTTATGTCAGAATCCACACAAAACTCCATCAAACCAAGGTCTAGTAATCAGAGACTGTCCAAAATAATGATATTTCCCTTGAGTGGTTATTAGAGGAGGTTAAGCAGAACACTTCATGTGTTCAGCTCAAGCTCATTGTACTGCAGACTGACCTAGACAGATTAAAATGTGTTTGGATGTTAATACGGAGAATCATAGATGAGACACGAGCAGAAGTTATCAAATGTACTCTGCAGGATGTTGCTTACTGAGCTACCAGCAATTTTCAGCAGTCTCTCTTTTCTCTAACCACTCGCAGCTATTAATTTGCAATTTACTAAACAGTACTTTTCTCTCTGATGCTTCTGTTTGAAAACTTCTGGGCTTATTTAACTAGAGAAAGGATTCAAAGACACCCTGGTGAACTGCTGAAGAAACAGATAGACGCTTTTAGTGGTTTAGCCAGTCTTTCTTAAAACCTGCAGAGAAAATTGAAGGAGATGCTTTCCCCCCTGCTTGTGACACTCGGGAAGACAGAAGGAGTGACTCGCACAGTACCTTTGCTGACACCTGCATGCTGTTTTCTTGCATGTTCATGATGGCTTCAGAAATCTTGACATCAATGGGATCCATGACTGATTCAATGTTGAATGGCCCTTCTAATCTCTCGGCTACCAGAAGCATGGCATCTGTTAACACAAAAAGCAGACATTCCCTTAAGGAGAGATACCTCTGGGGGCCCTGTATCAACCAGCTTCCCCAGCTGCAGATGTGGATGCTGAGGGCCCTGGCGCAGGGAGCATGTGGCAGCAGCACTGCAGAAACCTGGCTCCGCAGGGCTGCTTCCTGACTGCCAAAACATCTTCCCCTACCTCTGCCACCACAGCAGAAAAGGGACCCAGGATTGTACAATTTAGATTAATAACAGCTGCCACAGCGTTATCGAGCTTGGGGTAAAATTATTTCCACACAGCTTTGCAACATTCAAACTGCCAGTGCTCTGGAGTGTACTTGTATAATCTTCCTGAAAAAAAAAAAGCAGGTTGATAGAAATAATCCCTGGGGATATGTTCTTAGAGTTTGTGTGAGATGATGAAAACTTTGATATGATATATCAGGATGTTATAATTAAAGCAGCTGTTCTTTCTGACCCTAATGATCTCATTTTCTTGCAATATGAACAGCAGCTGAATATTGGATTTCTGCCATAGCACATAGGTATAAACTATGTTTGCCTTGTTATGTTTCGAAAATGTCATTGAAAGTTGTAAGCAGAAAGATAAAGTCTTTGTATGCTTTGGAATTTAAAAATATGTTTTTGCCAATTTATGCTGGTGCATGTCTCCAAATTAATTTTGTGTAGGTGTCTAAGTGACTAACAAGTATAAGCTAAGCAACTGAAAATAAATTTAAAGCAACAGAAAGGTTTTTTCATACATCATATATATATATTTTCTATGGACAGACACATATGTTTGTGCAGCAAAAGCCATGTCATAAACCGCAATTACACTGTACCTTTGAACATCATATTTGTTTTGCTTTGGAAAGTACCAGACCCATAGAAACTCCTTCTAGAAGATGTGAAGCATATCTTTGCCTTGATGACTGTGTTAGCTGTGGTCTTGACTGGACAGTCCTTGGGTTCCTTTCTAGTCTATATCCTTCCATCCCACCAACTTGGCTGTGTGGAGGTATGAGCAGACAACGGAGCCCCAGTCTTACAGTCACAGTCAGACCTGAATGTTAGGATATACTCATTTTTTTAGATACAGTTAACACGTGCCTAAAAATCCCACTGAAATTGAAATCACTTGGCATTTAGTACCTAAGCACCTTTTAAAATTTGGATCTAATATTTCACAGTACTTGTATGTTGTGAAGAGTGGATTTTGATTTTTTTTGAAGCAAAACATAAAGCACTTACCGTTGACTATGAGAAATTACGAGATAGTAGACAATCCCTTTCTAATAGAAGTGCAATTTGGGCTGGCATTATTTTTAAATCTTTTTAAGCCACACTCAGTGGGATACCCAGTGAAAACAACACCTGACTTTGATAGAGAAACCAAAGCATGTTTTCATGCACACACAGATACACATATACAAAGTGCTTTCTTCCTCAAAAGTTCAGAATGACTTGTATACGATACATGAGTCTTTGCACTTTTTGAGTAATGTGATCAGCCTAAATCCTAACTGCTGAAACTGGTATTAGAAAGTATTCTGATACAAGTTCAGATGATTTGGTTTAGGTGATTTAGTCTTAGTTCAAGATTAGAGAAAAGCTGAAGGTTAATGCAGAAACCAATGAGTTTTTTTATCTATTTTTTTTTCAGTAGGAGTAGCCTTCAGCTTAAGTTAAGGATAGGCACTACTTTGCATCAACTCACTTTAGTATTAGAACAAGTAGGTGGGACAAGCTAGGGCTCAATTCAGTCAAATACATGGTTCAGATAAGTGAGGATGAGCAAGTGCTGTTCCAATAAACTCCAAAAATGATTTTCTTACCTTGACAGCCTCTGTCTGACTGAGATCTTCCCTTTTCCCTTTCCCTTTCCACCATCACTGTCTCCGTAATACTAAGTTAAACCTATCCAGAATGTCTCTGACAGACTGAAAGACGCCTGAAGAGCAAAGCAATCATAATCCAGTCATGACAATATTAACAGTATGCAGACCTTGCGGCCAACTACTGTTCTACTTAACTAATCTCTACCTACTGAATTTTTAGGTCAGCTCTCAGACTGTAATTTATGCTGAATTTCCTACTCATAAGATTCACCCCTTCAAAAAATTCAGCACATCTTCCCAAGCTGAATTTCTCCCTTGCAAAAATACCTTTGGCTTACTATCTCTGGCATGTAGGGTTACTTACCCTAACCCACACTCTAGCCCAAGCCCTTGCTATTCACTTGCACTGTTCTGTATGAACATGTGCAATATGTTAATACAAAATAATCTATACAATTTAATGAAATAAAAGCTGTTAGGCTGAATGTTTTAGAACAGGTGAAATGTATTGGCTTGAGATTTATGAGAGGTCGGTCAAAATGATAAAATGATCACTCCCACTCATAAAACCTTCAAATCTACAGTCATATTGTAGGCACAAAGCTTTGCTATCCCAGCTTTCTTCTTTCTCCTAAAAACATTATGAATATTATTACAGGAGCTGCTGGAAGGGTTTCAACATGAAATCAAGAAAATATATGAATCTCAGTTTTTAAATCTCAATTTTTAAGAGTTCTCAAGGAGAGACTTCCATGAAGCATTGCTGCTGGCTGAGCACAGCAGCTCTGGGGAGCTTACACAGTATTCTTATGATCAAAATGTCAGGGACATTTCTCATGGACGAAGAAATGTCATGGAGTTTTCTTGCTTGTAGCTCCTAGAAGGACACCATTTTGGTCTAAGCAAAATATAAAAAATATTCTGAAGAAATATACTTTGTTTTGGTTTATATCACAGAAAATTTCTCTTAAAAATGTTTTATAGATGTTTTAATAAGAAGCACAGGGCAAGCTGACCATGATGCAAAGTTACTTATTGTTCAATTTAAAAATTCAAAGGGTTATGTGAATTTGAAGATATGTTAATATTTTGTGAACTTTGAAGGTCTCCAAGTGAAAAAAATGGTTATAATAATATAATAATATAAATAGACATGACTGTGCCTATATTTCCTATGAACTACATCAAAACATCTTCTTTCAGTTGTCTTTACACCAAAAGTGATACCTTTTTTTTTATGTTACATTTCTTTCAGGGCAGATTTCAAGAAAGTTTCCTATTAAATCTTTTGTTGAAACAAAGGGAGTAAGGACAAGGACACCAATTTATGAAACATTGCACAACTAAAAAAATCCAAACCAGAATGTAAAACAAAGTTACAAAAAAGGGGCCCCTTTTCTTGCCACCTTTCTATCAGCAAGATATATGAGAAGAAATTTTCGGTTCTTGGTCTCTTGCTTCCTTAAAGACCCAGGAAGCCAATAAGAGAAAGTATGTTTTGGTCAATGTTAGCTGGACTTTGACATTTTTTTCACTCCATGCACATCTCTCTTATCTTCTTTTAAATTCTAAGTAAGCTTCCACAAGTGTCTTAGCTTTCCCGAGGGAATTTCCTGTGTGTGCATCTGTGGATGAATCCTCTTAAAACATTGTTTCTTCAGGGAGATGAAGAAGGGTAAATCACTGAGAATGCATGTGCTTCACAAAATCTCAACATATATTTTATTTCAGGGGCAAGCACAGAGAAAGATTTTATCTTATATTTTATAGGAGGAGGTTTGTATTATTTCTAGCCTTATTAGCCTGATCCTAATAATAACCCATGAAGAAATGTGGGGGGATTATTCATATATTGTTTTGTGAAAAAAGTAAGGATAAATTTTATTTTAAAATCTTCAAAGGCCTTTATGTATGTTAAGATTACAGGAGAAGAAATAAGAATCAGCTGTAAACAGATTGAGCAACTTATTGCAGTGGAACATGACCTTGTGGCAATGGTGGCTTTGGAAAAGTATATAACTGTAAATATTCTAGGTTGCAAAGAAATGTTGTTAGGGTGGTTTCCCATCCTTCTGACCAAGGGCAAGGGGAGGTGGGAGTCTGGGTTGTATTTACTATGTCATGTTGATAAAACTCAGTGAATTTTCCATTATGACACTAAATATAAATTACAGCTACAAAATCTTCACAGTGTTAAATGTTAAAGTAATGAAACAAAACTAAAATAAAACTGAAAGTTGAATTATAGTACATACCAACTTAAAAAAAAAAAAAAAAAAAACAAAACAGAAATACATCCCTGTAATATCCTGTCAAAACTTTTTTACTGCCAGATTATGATTTACTAATAAAATTCAAGGAGAAGAGTAAAGTAAAACTCCACCTCTTGTTTAATGAGGTGCTAAGAACTCTTTTCTCAGAAAATAAGAATAAGTCACACCAGGGATGCCAAAACTAATCTTTTCCTTAGGGTTCATAGTCCTCTTTAAACATTATTCTTTATTGGTATGAAAACACTGTGTGATTCTATTTTGATGTGGTTAAAATGACATATTTCCTCTCTGACTATCATTAATCTCTACAGATGATGGCATAATATTAGCATAATTCTCTGCCTTTATCCTACATTGTGTTCCTTTTTTGGAGAAGTACTTTGCATCTATGTAAAAGCAATCTCCATAGATTTCTCCATAGATTGCAATCTCCAATCTCATCATCTGGATTTTCATTTATCAATTCTGTTATTTGTTCTATTAAGACGTTTCCTTAAGGTATATAGGCAGTTGACTAGACACCAGCCTGAAGTTCAGTTCACTGAGAAAAATCAGGGATACTGCTGCACATGGCATGGGATATTCTTTGAAATAAAATAAAAAAAAACGGTGGGAAGCTAAAAAGAAACTCAGTTATTGGTGTGAGAAATGTCTGGATACCACAGATGGTTAAGGGTGAGTACTGTAAGAAACAGTTGAGAATTACAGGTAACTGGAGGAGTATTTGTAAAGACTCACAGCAACTCTCACTAACAACAAGTTAAGTTAATATTACACAGATAACTGTTTCAGCAACATGACATTTGGATGAGAATGTAGCAAAAAAAAAGAAAAGCAATCGGGTTGTTTATACAGTAGAAGACGGGGATGGAGAAAGGGATGTATCAAGTTGTGCTGAGGAACTAAAATCATGGGAAAACAAAAAGGAAGTGAAGTGAAAGGGCTGGCCATGTGAAGGTAGTGCTGATTATCACACTTAAACCTTTTACCTAAGAGTCCATGTTAAGGTTCTTACTTGTTAATGCGCTCCTGAAAATCCTCCTGAAATTTCCTCTCCTGAAAATCTGGAGATGGTCCTGGAACAGCACAGGGATGCCAGCAGGCTCCTCTCTCTCCGACTAAAAACTTATGAATCTGACTACCTGAGTTATGCTGAGTTAATGTAGCATCTAGCTATTAGCTAGTCTGACAGGGACCCTCTCTGCCTTTCTAAATTTCAGTAATTGTTCATAGAACATAGATTTTTCTTTAAAGCAGTAGCAAGACTTTAAAGCAGTAGCAAGTATTTCTGAAGGTGCCCTTCCTGTAGTTTGAGGAGGCTAAAACTCGTACCTGCTGGAATGACACCATAACCACCTCTGCTGTGATTAGGTGCCTGAAAGTTCTTTCAAGACTCTTTCGATGGAATATTTAATTATTCCCCTGGCTACAAAGGATGAAAGAGATGGGTCTCTATCTTAGCATTCAAGATATGTACTATGAAGGAACCAGACCAGACTTTTGGCTTATGCTCACAGGGCTGATATCTGAAAACTGGTTAGTTAACAATGATGCAATGAAAAGCACATCAAGACTTCTTGCAGGTGAGATAGGGATCCAAAATTCTCCCTGCCAATTGAATTACTAATTAATTAATAAAGCATACTTTAAAAAGAGATAAATAAGTGTATATGTTTAGAATTAATTTTTTATTATCTAAGTTTAATATCAGAGACAAGAAAGATTTAAGAATTATCCTCATTTTACTATTTTTGATCAGCTATTTGGTTATTTTGGTTCACAGATGCGTCACTTATCCCTCTTCAAAAAGAAAGAAAGAAAAAAAAGGATTGATAAGAGTTTCAGTGAGCTAATTTGTTTTCTATCCAGTTCTGTAGTAATGGATTATTTTCTATTACTCCTATAGGATTTGTCTCTAACCTTTCTTTTATAGAGAGCAGAATAAGAAATGAGTTTAATATCATGTATAATATATGGATGAAAAAGATATTGACAGGCAGTTGTCATCTTGTAGCTGATAGTAACAAAATGAATTTTGTAGAGTGAACTGCAGGTTCACTAGATTTGCATGAATATTTCTCATAACATACATTTTTCTTCCATGGATTGAAAAAATGATGATAGTAAAATAGCAATAATAGTTTTGTGTCTTTTTATAGCTTTGAGCAATTCTACATAATTTGGAGCACTGTTATTAGGAGACCAATTGTGTCTTGTACTTGAGTATGCAAACACTAAAGAAAGTAGTAAAGAACAGGTAAAATAGTAATTAATGTCTATGATTATTACTCTTCCATTGCTCTATGGGAGTTGAATGCAAGATGTCCTTCTGAAGCAGGCTTTCAGAAAACGATGTCAGTCACTGAGAACTCTGAATATTTGACATGAGAGACTGAAGAAAACACAGTACTTTCATATGATCCCTGTGTTGTTGCTTTATTCTTAAGCCAAGAGATGTTCAAGTAGTCCCATCAGGACTATGTTAGTGCATCAGCATTACATGGTTAGTAAATGAAAAACACAACCCTGATAGATACATGGTGCTGTACTGTCTGTTTTAATCCATTTTTTAAATTTATATTAATATATACAGGTGAGAACAATTCTTTAAAGAAATGTAAATTTGGTAATACTGGAAAAAAAGGTTTGTCTTTCTGACTCTTCAGACTCCGACTCTTCTTTGATGCTAAATGCTCAAATGATTGAAAATAGCAAATTATAGTCTAAAATTTCTTATTTAATATATCCTTTCCTTCGTAAAAATAGCCCAGAATATATTGTCCATATTATTTTAGGCCAGTCATAGAAATCAGAATCTCAAAGATCTTCTCAGTTATTCTACTCCCAATTCAGAATTATTACTACAGTACACATTCCACAGTGGTGTTCAGTCCAATTTTAAAACAGTTCATATGATACAGTTTTACCACATTTCTTAGAAAGCTATTTCATTGCTTATTATATATTAATACTATAATATTTTTTAAGTTATGTAGAGTAACTTTTCTCCTGCTTACTTTCACCCAATTATTCGTATTACTTTATCTTGTAACATTCTAAGCATCTTAAAAGTTTTATTCTTTTCTTGGTATTTACATCTCTCAGATATTTATAGACATCTATCATATCCTTCTTTATTTTGTGTTAGATCATGCTTTCTGTGCTCATGCTTCTGCTGTATTCATCAATAATTTCCTCTTGTACTTTGTTGTTCTCTTTATTTGCAGTAAAGGACCTCACTGCTGGTATGACGTCTAGAACAGGTTAATCTTTCATAGTGGGATCTTATTAGCATTGTTTTGCAGAGGCTCTTTTTGGTCCACATTTCCAATTTATAAAATTGGTTTGATTTTCTCGATGCATCTGATGTCCTTATCTTCTTCATACCAACTGACTTACAATTCATATTTCCCATGTCACTCCTGACACACATTTTTATTGGCAGTTACTGATTTAAGAAAAGACCTTCGTCCTTATGGTTCTTTACCATTTCCTTGAACATGGCATTTGTCTGTTCCAATGCCTCTGTCTATTATAGCATGCAGTTTGATGTGGGAAAACTACTATTATTAAGATTTGAAACATACATGTCCCAGGTACCAAAACCAGATTTTTGAATAGACATCCTCACAAGTTGACTTTTTTTCTTTCCTTGCTATAAATAAACTATCAACCTACCACCAGCTTTGCTACCATGAATCTATTCCTATGTATAGGGATAGATAGACTCTAAGGAAGGTATCACATACAGTCGCACAGACAAAATTGATTTTTGACTTTCATCTTATTGATTAATATGGAAATGTACTGCAGATATCTCATTGTTTTTTAGAACCTCCCACTATGCATAGAATTTTTAGATGCTTAACAACGTTTTCTCCCAATGTGGCTCAATGCAGCAAACAAAAATAGGATTTGAATATAGTAGGTTTTTTTCCAGATAGACACTGACTACTTAAGCTGTTACTCCAATGGAACACAGGCATCCTAAACGATTGTGTACATCAAAGCTGTCACAAATCAATACAGCTGGTGTGACTAATCTATTTATTATTTTGACTCATCTCTTGGAAGGAAAGAGCAAGTTCTGTATGTTTGACCTAGCTGCACTAACTACATTGTTGAGATGAAACAAAAATAATCAATAGGAAAGGGACAATGTTATAATATCTTACATTGGAGCTCCTTGACTTTTTTAAAACCATCAGTGTTCTGTTTTTTAAAAAGACATCTAGGAGGTCAAAAGTAAAAATGTTTGTCCGATCTGAAAAAGGTCTAAATAATGAAATATTACCAAAAATCAAATGAACAAACAGATCACCACAGAAGGCCACTTGTCTGATATATTGTAATCATAAATATTAATAAGACTACAGACTGTGTTGGCTACAAAATGAAAATCTGTTCCCACTAAAACTTTCACAGCAGGAAAAAAATGTTTTAACTAAGCATGAAAAATTTAAAAATGGAACATTTTTTCACAGGAATTACCAGAAAGATTGCTGTCTGGCTGCTTGCTGGCGAGGCTCCCAGACCAGCAGCCAGGGAACCATCATATTAATTTTCCCTTTTTTTTTATTTTTTTTATTTTTTTAAAATGAGCATTTTCCAGGAGAAAAATCATCCAATCAGCTCCGGGTTCATCCAAGAATATCAGAAAGATTTATGGTTATGAATTAATTATATTTATCTGTAAGGCTACTGGATATTGTAAATGCAGACAAGGGAAACAGAAGTGTGGGATGTTCTGGGATCAATTTGTAAGTCAGAGTCTTAACTGGTGCCTATGGTTCTGAGCACTTGGTGAAATGAACTTTCCAAATTACCTGCATGCTAAGTGAAGAGACATAGTCAGCTCTGGAGATGGGTCTGCAATGGGAGACTCCATCCATGCAATGTAGTCAGGGCTAAAAACATAGCTGCTAATTTAATGCTGAAATTATCCCTATTCATCACCCCTCAAGCAATGGCCCCAAGACCGTGAGGCAGTCCAGCTTCTCTACACTTCTGTCCCACCACACCTACCATCTGTCCTCTCTCCTGTGCCAATGACCTGCACTTGGTGCCAGTCTGCTTGCAATTACTAACCTTAATTCTGCTCCCCTGCTCAGCAGCACTATGCAAGTTGGTGAAATTTTGTGTTTAGCAAGACTGGGAATCAATCTAGAATATTAACTCTGATATCCTTCCAGATGTTCCAGATCCATACTGACATAAGTAAGGACAGGAAGTGAATCTATTAGCATAGAAAGGCAAAACAAATGATAGGCTCTGTCCCATGTTTTGCACCCAAGTGTTTAATACAAACAAAAACAATTCTGATTTCATATTTTTTGAAAACAAAAACATATAAACAGAGATATCAACTTTAAATGATATATATCTACATGGACAGCCTGGACAACTGGCATGAAGTTCAACAACGGCAAGTGCAAGGTCTTGCATTTGGGGAGAAATAACCCTAGACATCAGTACAGGCTGGGGACTTTCCTTCTGGAGAGCAGTCCCGCAGAGAGGGACCTCAGTGTCATGGTGGATGACAAGATGACCATGAGGCAGCAGTGTGCCCTGGTGGCCAAGAAGGCCAACGGGATCCTGGGG
>JAVCKT010023373.1:0-13198 GCA_032273925.1 Rhynchotus rufescens
ATGAGAAGTCTCCAATATACTTCATTTCCTAATTTGACTATAATTAAAAATACATATATATACAGATTTATGAATACCTGGGATCAGCAAAACAGTTCCTGATCAACTCTGTCTAGTCCAACAAGCATAGAAGTCTACTTTCCACCAACACTTTCTGCACTCACCTAGACAAATGATATAGAAAGTCTTATTTATCCAAACTAGCTTATAAAATATCAAAGGGCAAACTGCAAAGAAAATTACAAGCACAGTTAGCTACCAAAAACTACACAGTAGAGTTATCTATATTGCTGATTAGATTTTGCCCTCAGCACACATTAGTCAGTCACCCATGTGTTTTAACTAAGGCTCTTGAAAATAATGTGGATACTGGATCATATTCTGGTCTTGCTGCCGGTTTTCTCAGAATGATGAAAACTGGAGGTATTCTGGATTTGTACCAGGGCAGCAGTAGTTAGAAGTCGGCTCACCGACTTTTAGGGTTTTGTCTTAGCTTAAATAGTAGAGTATGAATATATTCATTTGTCATCATGCAAGAATGAGCTCGCGTAAGGGTCTGCCAAGAGGGACTGTATGCTATTTCTGAGATCTAAGCTGGGGAAATTTTTACCCATATTTTTATACCCAAACAACGTATTTTTACCCATATCTAAGAATACTTCCTCCTTGGATTAACGGCTTTGCAAGCACTGGGTGCTCTGAGCATGTGAGAGCTCTCGTGAGCTGGAAGCACGTGAGGGGCTTCTCTCCACTCAACACTTCATGTGTGTCTACATGTCCTCTCTAACTAATCTTAATCTCACAAATAAAATACATTTAACTGGTTCTTCAAGGGTCTACCAGGACCCTCTGCAGCTGGATGAGGTTCTGTGAGGTGGGCTGAGCAGGAGCCAGGAAAGGAGACCCAGGCACAGGGCCGCCTTCCTCCAGGAGCACCTGGTTCAATGTCCTCTTTGGGTTACAACTCCCTGTTGCATCGCTTGGGAATGCAACGGGAATTTCCATGGAAAGTCAAAAGCAGTGAACTAGGCTTAGAGCTTTCTTCTATCCAGATTTAATTTCTTGTTGTTTCATCAAATGGGTTAATTTGTCATAAAACCTTAACCACTGCTGATACCAAATTCCAGTGCACACCCATTCCCTACAGAATTTTATCTCCCATAATATAATAAAATGCAGTTTAACCGTCGCTACCAATTTCAGAATTAGCTACTACAAACCTGACTAAATGGTCTTTTTCATTCTGTGCAGAATATCTGATTGCTGTTAGTCTGAGCCTATCTTCTTTCCACAGTGCAGAGTCCAACCAAGGGTTCAGCAGAAGCTTTGGAGTAAATGGCATTCAGGTCTGGCTACAGAGGATGCTTTAGCACTAACAGCCTCAGGGGAAAGATGTCGGATGCATCCCTGCAGCAGAAGTGCTGGGAAACCCAGCGCAGCTGCAGCGCAAACTGCAAAAAAATAGAGATCACTCTGAACTTCACTTGGTTGATACAGTTAACTTTGCTAATAACAGTGTACCATTATAAAAGACTAACATATGAGTCAATGTTATAAACTAAACCCCTGTGACAAGCAGACTACACACAGTTTTCAGCACTGATGTCACTCAAGAAAGAGATATTCAGCACTAGCCCACAAATAAGTCTTCCGAAAGTCAGGAGAGACACAGCAACAGAGCAACAAATCTCTTCCCACTTCCCCAAAATCCTGCTCTTATTTTTGGCAGTAAAAAAGTAAACATTCTATCCATTTTCTTCCTTTTTTTTTTTTTCAAATAAGCACACTAAAAGGAACAAGTTAGCACGGGAAAGGATAATTTAGTGCCACTGCAGCAGGTCTGGTGGCTCTGGGGAGGGAGGGAGACGGCGTCACTCGTTAAGAAGAGCCCCTGGATGGCACCGGCCTCGGTGGCAGCCGAGCTGGGAGCCACACGAGAAGGGGGCAGGCCGGGCTGCCCCTGCCCTTGCTTTGCTGGGCTCTCCCACACAAACCACGCCTAAACCCTCGAGCCTTCGGGAGCAGGCCGTGAGCAGCTCCCTTCCCGGCGCCGCTCTGTCAGGCCGCCTTTCGGCACATTAAAGCTCAATTTGTTTCAGAGCGAGCAGGCGGGGGCCCGCGCACCGCGGCCGAGTGACAGCTCGCCCAGGGAGCCCGAGGCGCGCGGGCCGCCGGCCTGGCAGGCCGCTGTCCCCACGGAGCCCGCGCTCCTTGTCACGCTTCCAGCGGCGGGATGCGGAGCTCCAAGGTGGAGCTGTTTACCAATACCCTGATCTCTCCCCAGATGCAGTTGCTCCTGCAGCTAATTAAGAGAACAATTAAGACTAAGGCAATCAGTCAAGTACACAGAGCCGAGTCATTTTCCGCACTCTCCGATGCTGCGCTGGCTCCCACAGGGCTAAACCTTATTCACTCATTCAGAAAATGACAGGAAGAAGCTATTAAATATCTGAAAACCATAAAAATGCAATCATACTGTTCCTGAGCTAAGACACTCACCAGAGACCAATGCCAGGCAACTTAAGATACTTGCTGGCCCCCAGAATTCACATACTTACAAATAAGAAAATTAATCAAAAGCGGCTCAGATCAAAATTTAATTAAAAAGAAAAGGATTGCAGAAGACTTCCTGAGATTTCTCTGTTTTATGTTTATGACTGATCAATATTATGTGTTATCAGCTCAGTGTATGACAAATTCCACTGGGCATCTTTAAAGAGGAAGTAACAGATTAAATATTGAGCTAAACAATTTAATCTCTGCTTTAAAAGGTTTTCAGATATTTGTAAAGGTAAATCCTATTAGGGTATAAATGTCTCCGTGCCCTGCTGCTGTAGGCTCATCGCAGAGGAATTTGTAAACACCAGGAGACAGGCCCTCATTAAATATAAATTTCCTTCTTTTGTATAGCTATCCACGGAAAAGGGGAAAGCGTTTATGTCTTCAGCAGAAGAAAACAAAGGTCTTGGGAGTGGGATTTAAATGTACCTATAGATGCACATAACTATGTATCATGCTTCAGGCTATACTGACCGGCTCCTTGAATTCACTTAAACAAAACCCAATCGTGCAGGATCCTCCAGACTTCACAGCAATGGAGAAAAACAGAGGTCTGCCTCCTCTGCTGGAAAGACAAGCACGGCCTAGGGCTGCACGTTCAAGCCGAGCACACAGCAGAACAGAAAGCCTAGGCATGGAAAAGAAATTAAGGAACAGGTTAATCAGAAGCATCCTATACATATTTCTATGGATAAGTTACGAGTATCTACACACGTATGGATGCAAGTTAATATATGTAGCTCATGCTGGTGCTGTGCACGTTAAACCCAAGGCAATAACCAAGCAAGCGCAGGAAGCCACCGCGCTCGGGCGCAACACCGGGGTGGGAACGGGGTGGCCCAGGGCTGCAGGAACACCGCAGCTCCCCACGGCCATGCACAGCAAGCCTGCCTCACCTCCCGTGCTCCTGCATCCACCCAAAGGGCTCCCGGGCGCCTTCTCTCCCGCCGAGCAGGCCCCTTCCTTGGCTTTGCACGTGGGAATGGGTTTCGGGTTCCCAATTTGATGTGAGAAGAGATGAATGCAATTAGACGCTCCGCATCTCGCCTTCTCCCGTCTGCCTCGTGCATTAACCATGTCTATCCCATTCCAGCCCAAGGCAGAGAAAGTGGGACAGGGAGAGGAGAGGAAAGATTTGGACACGTGTTACGTAAAGCTGGATAACCTAAGAGGCAAAAGCACAAAACGGATACAAACAGATGCATTGTACATAGTGTCACTATGGCAAATAAGAACATTACAAAAATAGGATAAACTTTCTCTCAGATGAGAACAAAATTACAAGAGCTAGGCACCAATCAAAACCAACTTAACTGCTCTATCAAAACTAACTTAAGCTCACAGGCTATCTGTCGAAACAAAATGTGCTCTAATTTGCAAGAGATTTCTTTAGTGCAAACTGAACTGCACAGGTTAGCAATGCATGGGTATTAAGGATTTCTTCAAACTGAACCCCTAGCCTTCCAAAATAAGAGCTTTGTTTGAGAACAAGTCTACTCACAAACCCTACACATGTTCATGTCTTTCAGCCACCATCCCGCTGACCTGTAAAGCCTTGGAAAGAGATGAAGTTTCATCCCGAAGGTCAACGGGAAGGCAGGATAAAGCTAGGACATGCGGTGGGATAAACCTGCAGCCAGTCTTTCCACCCAGGTTTTCACAGAGCTTTGCCTTGACAGGAAGGCGGATGGGAGTTGCCAGGAACACACTGGGACCAAGCATCTTTGTCAAGATTAAAGGCAAGGTTGACTTAGGGCCATTATCTTAAAGCCTTTAAAGTGTACATATGGACTGCCTGTCCTTATAAATCTATCTCAGTAAGAAGCTTAAGGAAATATTTAATGTTTAAGCAATGGTATAGGCGCGTACAGCAACCTGATTGACAAGACTTTTACGCCACTCGATGGTGGGAAAATAAAGAGGCAGAAAAGCACAGACCAGGAAGAAGCCAATTGTGCATCTAGGTGCCCATTCCTACCGCCGTGCAGCTGGAATTCTGCAGGAATTCTGCTCTCCATCCACTGTATGGAGGTGGCCGTGCAGCAGCTTCGCTCCAACACCCCCAAGGACAGCTGCAAAAAGAGAGCACAACCCCCCGGAGCTGCCCCAGGACCAGATCCAAAGTGCATTGAATTCTAGGGAAAAATTCCCACTGACTTCAATGGGCTTTGGATCAACCCCCTGCAGAGGAACGCTTTTTAAAACAAACATTAGGAAAAAAAGCCATTAGAACTAGAAAGCCTTTCGTATTATCTACTGGAAGCGTTTTAAAGCAAGAGGGTGGGAATGTGCTCTCTTCTCCATATGAACGTGCAACTCCCGTTAACGGCAGCGAGAAGTCATGCGATTATGAGGTTGCAATGGCTGAAAGAGAGAAAAAGAGAAAGAAAAAGAAAAATATGGCCCTGTACCTGCAAAACCAGCTCCTGTCTAAATCTAGATTCCATCAAGAAGTTTTAAAAGACAGGGGTTAGCCATACAAAATTTTTAAAAATCTCTTTAAAGGACTAATAATAAAAGCCCACCCACGTTGGTAATGCACTTTGCCAGTAACATGTAACTGTCTGAAATAAAATGGATAAAAGGGAAAAGAATTATAATAAAAGAGATTCTACGCAAGTATTAGATGTAAATGTAACATTCGGCAGGGTTAGCAGATGATTAACAGAAACAGTCAGGTTACCACAGCGTTGTCTCAATTTCAAGACTTGCACATAGTTTCAATAACCAGAAAAGTGCATTAGTGTTTCTCTTTTGGGATAATTCAGACTAATCTTGTCCCAAAAACAGCATAATTCTAACTGCAACAGCAAGAAAGAAGTTGAGATGCTCTGGACTGAAGTTTCTCCATAGGATGTTTGAGTTGCCTAGGTATGTATTTGTGCTCTCACATCTGTTCTAATTTAGAGAATTCAGACAAAACCCTTCCAACTTTCTAGCTTTTGACAATTCGTGACAATATTTAAGCAATATTTAAGGCTAGGAATATTTCTTTTACATTAGCATTTAATGACAGTAGCGATCAAAGAAGTTCCAAAAATTCCCTGGAAATTTATTCCAACAGAGACATAAAGATAATTGAGCTGAGGCGTCGTGTTTTAGTGCTTTCTCCTCAGTTATACCCCAGAGATCTGCTCACAGCCCACAGTTTCAAAACCACAGTTCTGGTGAATAGTACTATATAGCCATAAAATTACACTTGAGATACGATTTAATTATCATTTTCACCTTTCCAACACCTCTGAAGAAGTAATCCTTAAAAGCCTTGCACGAAAGAATATTACAATTAAAACGCTAACAGGCAACAATGATATTAAAAGAAAGACAAACTGCTGTGCAGGTTTTACAGGAGCTTAAGTTCAACAGTTTTATACAAAAATATTACAAGTGGTACCGTCTGATGGATTTTAGATATTCACTTCAGGCCAGAGGATGTTAGAGCAAAATAAAATGACTTGACATGACACCCTAAGAGATCTTTCCTTTTCCTTGAGACAGGAGCACGGTGGGCAGCCCCAGCACGAGACGTTCTCAGGTGTTTGGTGGTGAAGCACAAGGTGGGTGGCACCTTTATCCAGAAGGGAAGGGCAGGAGAAAGGCTGATGGATCTTACCTGGCCGTTCTGGAAATATCGACTTGACACTGAAAGGGCTATCTGGAAGCCACATGCAGGTCACTAATTAGCTGCCTCCAGTCTCGTGCTGCATGGATCTTCAAATGAATTCACTGAAACCCTTGAGTCCAGCAGACCTGCTAGTCTGTCCGGAGGGCTCAAGCAGAAGGCACCTTGAGGCACCCTTGTGAGGAGCCGAGGCTCATCTTCTTCCAGCTGGAAGAAAAAAAGTATATTTGCCTCAATGCAAATATATTCACTAGCTAAAAAAGTGAGCAGCAGCAGGAGCAGGATTACGGGCTACGTCGAGGCTGGAAAATGTTCTGTTACTCCAGAGGGAGGAAGAGACAAGGAGTTATGACTTGGTGGGGTCTCCAAATTACGCTGCCTGGAAGCTGTCACACTTGCCAACGAGATACACCCAGTACAGGCACCAGCAAACTCTCCGCCCGATAACCATGAGAGAAATGCATCAGCTCCCAGATTAGAGATGGAGCCGGGCAAGAAGCCTGAAGGCAACGAGCAGGTCCAACTGCTCACTCCTCCCGTCCTTGCTTGCAGACAGGACCTCTCAGGTAACAAGGACACGTGGGAAAAGCGCGCAAGAAAGAAGCCAGGAGAACATGGAAAAGCATTCAAGATTTTGCTTTCTGCAGTCATTTCACACTTGCCTTACAAAAGGCCAGATATTTAGGAACTCAAACTGTCAAAGGCAACAAAATCAATTCCAGAACGTTGCCACTGGTAAAACATGATACCTCAACACGTTCTTCCTGTTTTGTGTAGTCGGATTACCACTAATCACACATTAAAGAGGAGCCTGATGTGTGAAGATAACACCCCAACCTTCAGCCTGTAAAGCAGGAAAGTGGCAATTGCTTTCACCTGTTTCCCATACCACAAGTGGAAGGGAAAGAGCATCTTCCCAGTGGAGGAGTAACAGGGGGAAGACTTGTGGTTGTATTTCACTCTGTACTGCCAACGGATCCATCAGGCCTAGGTAAATCAAGGCTTCTTCCTCTCTTCCTGGAACAGACTATAAACAAAACACCACAATTTTAATATGCTTCTAAATACAAACTTCCTTTCTCTCTTTTTTTTTCCTCCAGCCCAAATCCTAGTATTACCTTTAAATCATGTAAAAAAAGTGAGAATACTTGCTGAATTCAAGTCAAATCATTGGAAAGACAACATTTCACATAAAAGCCATGCACCGTATCCTTCTGCAGAACATGAATGCCTTCAAGGAAGGCTGCAAAACATAAATCAGTGGAAACCACGAATACTCAGCAGGTCCCTGGCAAGCACGCCTGGGTTTTAGCACTGAGTGAAGCACCAGAGCTCCAGGGTCTAGGGAAGACAGAAAGAAAGTGCTCATTGTATTGGGAATGTTACGTGATCCGTATCGGACCTTTGGGCACCATTTGGACATAAGGAGATGGGAGCTAAGAAGGGAAAGGCACCACAGTTTGTACAAGAGCTACCAGCGTTAGCTTATTAGCTGACACTGTTTGACTTTGCATGGCTCAAGGGAGAAGCAGGAGAGCAACAGTCCCAGGCACCTTCACCTTTACCCAAGAAGTCTGAAGAAGCCCTAAATTCTTCCATCAAAAGACAGCCCAACTAACTTCACCTCATCCACCTGAGCTCTGGCGGGGAGTGGAGTTCCCTGGGGGTTATAATAGTAATAATAAAGCTGAATTTCACACTAAGCAGCCATCCGAGGTCCCTCGGACACTGTATGACGAGTCGCCTGCAGAACTCCTTGCTCGCTGGGAATCCAAACTATCTACAAGGCTTCTAGTTGGAAAAAACTAGACAAGTACCTGGCAGACAGATGTGCTAGGGGGTAATGACTAGGCCTAGCACACAGGGTTTAGGAAATCCTTGGGTTTGGAAGCACTAGTGGGCTGGGACGGGAAGTATCACACACTTCATCTTCCCTGAACATCCGTTTATAGCTACTGTTGGCGATGGGACACCTCGTTGGTGGAACCCTTGGTCTGAAGGACTCGGCTGCTTTTATTCCACTGGTATTTCTGCCCCAGCTCTGACTGGCGCTGCTGAGCTGATCTTGAAGCATGAAAATACAGAGGCAGAAAGCTGAAAACGGGAGAAAGATAATAGATGGTGAACAACACCCAATAAAAAGGAGCAGAGGACATTAACATTTAATAGGTAGCCATTACAGGTAAGTAATTTAATTGAAAAGATAGTGAGGGTCCCCGAAGTAATCTTAATGTGTGCTAAGCACTGCTGAGGTTAACAGGAATTGCAGATATTCACATAGGACCTTTGGCCCTTGGCCTATTCTCATCACTGAGAGTTTAGCACCGGGTCCACAGCAATCAGAATTTAGGTCTTTGGTCACCAGGGCTGCTACTGAGAAGCATCCAAGCTCCTGCATCTACAAATCTAATTAATGTAAGAATTATCATCTTTTCATGCACCCGCAGCCAACCACTCTCTTTCAAAAGTGCTGCTCCTCAAAAAGAAACACTTTGGGATTAATCAGGTTATGGGGAACCGATGCAACAGGGCTACTGTGAAAAAGATGCTCTGGGCCAAGCACCTCTAGGCCAACTAGGTCATTTTTACGACCCATGCAGTTTCAGAAACAAAGATCAGGGGTTTTATCCCTAGGCACACATTCCTTGGGTTACACGTGTGAAAATGCAGCGCAGCATCTACCTGACCAAGCAATTCATCCCTGCCACAAGCCTTCCAACCAAGGATTACCTCCCACCCCACTACAGCAGTGGCTGCACGGCCAGGACACAAACCTGGCAGACGCTCGCTTCCCAGCTCACCTCAGAAAGCTCCAGTTCTTCCATCAAACACGTCCAGGTCTGTAGAACTCAGTAGATGCCCTAATGGAACCTGCAACAAGATGTTGGCAGTATATTTACTTCTACCACACTCTGTGAATCCTCTCATCTCGGTTGCCTCCACAGCCTCCTCCTCCCCTCTCTGGGTTGTCTCCCCAGGCACCCAGGCCCTCGCTGGGCACCTGCAGCCCCTTGGCTGATGCCTCTGCGGCCACGTGGGGACACAGGGATTGCTCGGAGCGGGGCTCATCGCTTACACGTTTTTAGGACACCCCAGGAAGTTTCAGAGAGTTCTCTGACGTCCAGAGAGCTCAAAGTATTGGCATTGCCTGAGGGCAGGAGAGCAGTGGGGGTGAAGGAAAGCTCTAACCTAAAAATATCCAGAAAATCCAGTCAAGGGTGTGGATGAAGTTTTCTAAGAAACCACTTTCCTCTCTCAAGTATACTTCTGGGGAGGAAGACACAGCCTTAACAAAAATGCCACCCTGCCACAGCGACAAAGCGACCAGCAAACCAAACAGCACAGCTCTAACAGGGCAGATGCCATTCTTACCCTGAAATTCCAGATTTCCTTCCAGTGGGAGGGAGTAAAAGCACCAGTAGAGGAGGGGAAGCTTTCACGTGATGCTCCATGGACAATGGGATCTATAAAGGAAAATACATCAGTTGCTAAGAGGAGGAATATATCATTTGACAACCCAATATTTCAAGAAGGAGGGGAAGCTGGTAAGAAGAAGCTCAAAGAGCAATAAAAACTATCAATCTAGAAGACATCATCTACCAGGAAAGGCTGTAATAACTGCACTGTTTGGTGGAAGGGAGAAAGGACAATCTGAGAAAAGGGCAGTGGTTGTGAAGTACGTCCAGGTCTACGGCATGGTAGAGTCTCCAGCACTGGGTGCCCTTCGCACCAGTCTGGACAAATCCATGGCCCGGGAATCAGCTGCTCTTCCTCAACTGCCATTAGCTCCAGGCACTCAGGAGCAGCCCCTTCCAGCCTGTTTATTAAGGGACTCTGTGGCCAACGATGGAATAAACGGAATTGAAGGCGACTTCCTTGCCCTGTTTTCCATCAAATACGGCTCACACTTTGGCCTCTTGTAGATCCTTCTCAGCTTCACACTCAGGAAACCTTTCAGGTTGAGAAGATCACCAGAAGGCCAGGACCAGGGTTCGTAAGCCTGGTGTTTCTACACACACACAAAACATGGACATGTGTTTTAGAGCTGAACACTTCACACACATCCCGTGGGCGCATCCCACTTAATGATCTCTACCATCAATACCCTTCTGAGGCCTTTACCTTAGAGTTCTGGGAGCTGGAAGAGCTTCCTTACAGCTGGGGCAGGTACCTTATTACAAAGGATCTCCGCTGCCCTCTTTTTCACAGATTATTCCTCCGAAGGCAACAGAGCAGAGAGGAGGAAGCCGGCACATCAGGGAGAGAAGGCACTTAACCATCAGCAGCATCTGGGAAGGAACAAGGAAGGATGAGCACCTTCCATAGCAGGAGACACTCCAGGGGCCTTTGCTCTTCAGGGCAGAAAAGTCATCTGAAAGAGAGCAATGAAACCTTCAGAGCTGCTAAGGGGACGCAGGAGGCAAATGCAAAATACACTCACTATTTTTCACAACAGGAGCCCAGAGCTCCCAAAGACATGAAAAGACCAACCAAAGGAGTTTAACAACAGCTGCTCTCCAATAAAGTGAAGGCATCCCTGCAAAAGGATGGGGGAAAGATGAGAGAGTAGGTGCAGAAGGGGGAAAAAAAAAAAGAGCTAATCACGAATAATCTGCTAGTGGTTATTCAACAGGAGAGTTGCAGTGTAAAACCTAAGGTCAGACTCTGTTTCTGAGCACTGCAGAGAAGGGCAGGCGGAGGAATCGCGACCCTCCAGCCTGCCGGCCCTCCTACAAGGACAGCGCTCCCATCTCGGCTGTCCCCACCAGAACATGCAGCACCTGGGGACAACCAGAGGCCGGGCTGCTCCCTACGCGTCCTGTTCTGCTGGTCGGGCTCCGGGCTGAGACAATAGACTTCCCTGGGCTCCATGAGGAATTGCTTGACGGGAATGTCCAGCGCTCTTGGTGAGGGGCACGAAGCAGCCCCCCAGTCTCACTAACCCACCTTTGCTCCGGCCATTGCGAGCTCCAAGTGCAAAACGGCCGCTGTAATTTGAAGCACATCCAGAATTTGCTGAATATCATCAAGCGTGGGGCTTTGAAAGGGAAACGAGAAAAAAAGCAAAAAAAAAAACCCCACCTTCTCTTAGTCCCACTTTTAAAGTTATTTGTTTTTCCTGGAACAGGCTTGGAGCACTCTCAGCTCCGGCACCTCCACAGCTTTTGTGGGCTGGAAACAGGTTTCTTGGCAGCTCTCAGCAAAGTGCGGGATCTCCTGGACTTCCCACTTGGTGCATTACTGAGTGTATATATATATATAATATATAATACAGTGTATAGTCTAGCACTCTTTGCAGCCCCCCACAACACATGGCACAGCCCATGAGCTGGGGGGACTCCCCAGAAACACCAAAAGGTCTCGGGAAGGCCCACCATGGCCTGGTGCCACCCTCCCAATCATCCTGGGCAGGAAAGCCCAACCAGCAAGGCCAGCGCTGCCATCCAGCCTTCCCGGGAGGTTTTTCAGGAGCGGGAAAGGAAAACTGCTGGGAATGCGTAGGAGAAATACGGCTTGAAAGCCCTGAGCGAGGAGAGCGGATGGGAGCAGAGCAAAGTGCTCGCAGACAGAGCCGCAGTGATGGCCCCTCAATAAAACCTCGGCGAACGCGAGCGATTCCTCGCCACCTGCGATTAAACCCCCACTCTAGCTTAAAGGCCGTTGGGCCAGGCTACTAATGGTGCTGCGGATGGGCCACGAGCTGGGCCAGGGCAGAGCTGGCGACGCTGGAGGGAAAGGCAGCAAAACTGAAACGCAGCACGATGGGCCTGTTCTCCCACCTCTGTCTGCACGGAATTAAGATCCTCGGGCAGGTTTTATCCATAAGTGCTGGAGGGGGTGAGAACTTGGGCATTCGTGACTCATCCTGCTTCCTTACACGCTCCCGAGAACCAAGACAGGGAGAATCTCAGCACTTGGGTATTATGGAGACCTTGCAATTAATAATTGAGACTCTTTTTTATCTCTCTCTCTCTCTTTTTTCTTTCAGAACTAGAGTGCTCTCTTCAGCTTGTTAAGCTTAGTTCACTCCCACTGATAATTCACTAGAGATCATAATTTATGGACAATTGAAGCTGCAGAAACATCTCTTAGAAGGAGCAGAGCAGATCCATAGCAACAATTCTTCAGGGGAATATTAATCCCCAGCTTTATGTAGTGCTAAGTGTACAATAGTAATCAGAACTTGAGTAGAAGCTGCTAATCATTGAGGGAAAAGGCTGTATAAAGAATTCATAATGGAATTAGCCTGCGGCAAACAAAGAAAGACAAAATTAAATCAGCCATCAAATTGCACCAAGGAATTTTAATTTACAGGTTAATGTAGGATTATGTAACTAATCACAGCTAACATTTTCAATGAACAACCAATAAAATTCTGCTTTTTTTCCCCCTTTATTCCTGCTAATGGTATTCCAATAACACACTTTTATCGCCATATAATGTGTTAAGAATGATTTTCAGAAATCCTAAAAATCTTCCCAAAAGCGTTAGGAGGGAACAATCAATGCAAAATGCTGGCTCTAAGTTAATTAGCATAAATATACATCCAGATGATCTACTGTTTGCCTCGATCCAACACAATAAAGTTCCTTTGAGTCTGCATAAGACAGATTTACATAACCAAATGTGCATAACTGTGGCTTTAAAATAAATGCACGACGCCCAAAGAGAGAGCTGCAGCGATACGAAAAGCAGCCAAATTAAATAAGTCAAACAACTTCTGAGGGCTAAAGTGCATCGGCTAATTCTAAATAAAACCCTTATTATAGATTTTCGTATCAATACAGTGCATATATGCTACGAGATACACACCAAGGATTGCTCTAACAGAGTTTGTGCTGTTTATAATATGAACGTCATAAAAAAGAATGAGGTTTCTGGGATAAAAAGTTGATTTGCTTCCCCGTGAGAAAAAAGGGAGAGATCTTGCATTTGACCCAGATAGATAAGAAAGAAAGAAAGAAAGAAAGAAAGAAAGAAAGAAAGAAAGAAAGAAAGAAAGAAAGAAAGAAAGAA
>JAVCKT010023374.1:7991-25428 GCA_032273925.1 Rhynchotus rufescens
TGCTCTTTTCACTGAGAGAAAAGTCATCATTTACATTTGTTTCAAATTCAAGTACCAGTTTTGTGCTTATAATAGGCTGAGAATATGAGGTTTTCTGTCTGTATGGTTACCTACACTTACACATAATTAGCATTTTCATTCCTTGGATTGGAATAATGACTCCATAGGCATTCCAATAGGGTGCCACATAAGAAAAACGCCACTTACAGCCTGGGCAGAGGCCCAGCACAAGACAGAGGAACCACTTAAATCTTGCTAAGCCCTTGCATTGGTCTTCCAGATTCCATTCTGATAGATACAACAATCCAGGGATTTTTGCATTCTATTTATGGGTAAAGACATATGAATAATACCTTTATGATGCAGGCGTATATTTAAATATGCAACTTGATGGCAGGCAATTCTACTTCATTGTGCACATACTTGTTCTCAACCACAGAGCTGGTAAGTCATGAAATATTAATGGCCATGCAAATCTTTTCTTCTTTATCACCAGCTTTGCTGTGTTCCTGACCCCTGACTTCCTTTAATCATCTCCAAGGTGTGTGGTCTGTTACTATTCTGAGATATCTTGTGAATAGGGGCAAAGTAATTACTTGATCCCTGCCTGCTGCAAGAATCTTTTTGAAAAGAAAATGGATAACTTGAGAGATACTTCCTCCCTGCATTGAAATCAAGCCCCCCTGCTTGCTTCACAAAATTTTTTCTTTTTTTTTTTTTTTTTTTTTTTTGGTGGCCTGGATGTAGATCTACTCTGTTATTTCTTGCTGTTACTTTAATGACTTTTAAGTCAGCATTCTTAGATCTCTTAAGCCATCACCTGCCTCTCCATAGATATGATTTCTGTTCAGATAATTTCTCCTCTCTTCTTCCTCCTCCACAATTTTTGCTTAGGACACCCTTTTAAATAAGTTACAGCTGTATTTGTCAAAATCTTGATTGCAGTTTGTTGCAGGAAGTTCCAGAAAACCTCCAATAAGTAATCATAGTGTTTATTGTCTCTAGGGCTATCCTACCCTTCTTCTCAAAATATGAATTTCTTCAGGAAGTGAGGCATATTTTTTTTTGACCTAAACTTCTCTTTATTTTGTCTGTCTAATCCCTAGCATTACAAATACTAAATATGATAGTGTTGCCTTTGTGAGGAAGAAGCAAGTGCTTCCTATGCCCCTGCCAAACACAGGAGAGGTCAGAGATATGATGCCACATAGATCTAACAACCAAAGAAGTAACTGTCTAGGCAACATGGCTAGACAAAGAGAGAAAACTACGGAAGAATATTTGCCATACGGGAGCTATTTTAGTAGGGCAGTATGATGACAGTATAGTCACGAGCAGATATTTTTAAAAGTGAGTGTTCAGTGACTGACAAAAGTGGAGTGTAACGCAAGGGCAAGAGTGACTGGACAGTTTAATAAAAGGTCATTAAATACAGGCCTACAAATTATTTCTGATTTTTTTGAGCAGTTTTGCCCAAGCATGGAGATCAGCAGTGTGGCACCAAAGTCAATGCTTTTTAAAATGGTAGTTGCATGTAGGTAGTGGGCGGAGGGAGGCTAGCAAAGGTTCTAACATTTATTATTAAAGCAGAGAAAAAAAGAACTTGAAAATTTCAGCCACCCACTCTGTAATATCTAAATTGATACATGAGCACCTGCCTCAGCCTCAGCTCAATATAAGTCATTTCTAAGAATCAGGTGTCAAGTTGGGAGGAATCCCCACCCTGAATTGTAAAGGTATAAAGGTGTCTACTTATCCTTGATTTCGGACTGACGTTAGATGCCCACATGCGTCTGTCAGCAAACACTTTTCAGATTTCTGGCATTATTTTTTCCAGTCATTGCCTCTGTTTCCTTTCTAACTGCTCCTTTTGCTTTCTTTCATTCGTATTTTTCTTGGAGGAGTTCTTTTTTTTCTTTCTTTTTAAATGAATTCAGTGATTTGCAAGGCCTCTGCTTTCTGGTCAGTGAGAAAGGCTATGATTGGCTCATGCAAACGACAGCTGTGAAGCAAAGCTCATCAGTGATTAAAAACTGAACAGCCTCTGACTCCTGAGGACCACTTGTGGCTTGATTGTGCCCCTAGCAGAGAACAGGAACCCCCTAGCTCTGTGCAATGGGAAGCTGACACAATATGGCTGAATTAATGCTATGAGCTATAATGTTTTAAGCTATAGACAATAAATAAATAAATAAGGAATCCTTCTAGGAAGAGCTGTTGTTGTCCCTCTTGGTGTTATCTCACAGCAGTGTCATGTTGGGATGTCTCACTGCATAGATTGACCTATACATATCTAAACATGTAGAGGTCATTAATGAGCAACATTAATGAGTCTGTCCACAGGTGCAGCCCTCCCTTAGCTTACAAAAGTGACAAATATCAGCTCTTCTTTGAACTGGGACAAGCTGAACAGGAGGAGTAATCCCCGTCTACCTGGTTTTGTAACCCTGAGTCATTCTTAATGAGCAAGACCAAAAAAGCTGACCTGCCTGTCTCCTGCTTTCTTGAGACTTCAGGTTAACCTTTATGTGCCTCAATACAAAGTCTTAGGTGGAAGAGACACTAGGGCAGCATCAAGTCAACAGCCCCATGTTCTAGGGGGACAGCACAATACATGCCAGCAGCCTCCTCTGTCCTCCGTGCTCTCAACTGTGCCCATGTATCAGGGAAAGATGGTGCTCATCCCACCAGCCTATAGACCATTCTGCCACCTTCCACTGCTTTGAGCACTATGTCCTCCCTTGGGTTTAAGCGCTACCTGTGGTCTTTCAGGACTTACAGAATCTTTCTGGCTCTGGCTGAACGTAAAGCATGGCCCAGGGGGGCTGCATACAGAAAACTGCACCAGGGCATCCCTTCAGCAGCTGCCTCTGCGTGCATGGCACTCTGCTTAAAGTGATGGTGAGTCCACAAGGTTAGCTGGTTTCCACCGAAACCTCTGGGACTCATTGCATGTGTATGGCTTATCTTCCCCAAAGCAGCTTCCTCATTGCCCCTCAGAGCCTTGGGATTTCCTACTCTTGCAAGAGCAAAGGGAACTCCTCTGTACTGAGATCCCTATCTGAAAGCAGTTGTGCAGAGGTAGCAGGAGAAAAATAGTTTGAGATTGAACACATCAGTGGAATTATTTCAAGCCCTCTGTATATTCTAATAATTTCTTATTAACAGTCGGAGATGGAAAAAAAAATCATTAAACAGTTAGCAAGGCCTTCATAAGTCATTGTTGTGACCAAGTCTCAGGGAAACACATGAGGCTTCACAAATGTATTAGATTTTATCTACCCCAGTTAAGTTATTTTACATGCAAAAAATGAAATTTAATCTGACTCATCTGTCTTTGTAGCAGCTCAAGAAGAAACCGATTCAAACCCACCATAACCTGCATAATACGTTCAAAACCAGTTTCCTCTTATCAGAAGGAAAAGAGCAGTTTCATCTCATAGTTACTGTAGTCTGTCCCATGCTTATCTACTCCCTGGTGACCAGATATCAGACTCGAACCATTAGTGGAGTTCCTCTTCCAGGGGCTGGAAAGCAAAGCATGTCACAATGATACCTCTCTCCCTTCCTCCTCCCTGAGGGAGATTAGCTGCGATTTCCTTTCTGCAGCCTTTCCATCTAACCATTCTATTACTTAGTGGAATATTTTGGTTTTGTCTAGAAGGCAACGCTCACTGGTTGTCCCCCTTCTCGCCCCTGTACTTTGTTTCTTTACTGTTTGCTTGCACTATGCAGCACAAATCCTGTATGGGATGCTATTTAAGAAATTTTATAGAGATGTTTCTGAGAGTAGTGAAGTCCTCAAAGGAAAATTCTTGGGAAGTTGGAAACCTTGTGGGAGGGAAGATGTAATCTTTTCTCATTTCAGATGAACTTCTGCCTTCCTACATGTGGACTTCAAAGCCTTTGATAGTCGTGAAGCATCAGAGGAACCTTTATGCTAAGTAAAACCTATGTGAAAGAGCACTGCTTCTGATCCCACCAGGAGCTGCTCTACATCCTGCTCCCTCTCAAGTTTTTCATCCTCTCAGCACGGATAAAGCAGTCAGCATGAATTTGTTTGGGTGGTCATGGCCATCCTTCATTATGCTGTGTAAGCAAAACCCTGCTTGTCTGCAGGGCTTACAGGCCAGCCTGGACACTGTGCTGTGAAGTGGCCTAGCTAGTACTCTTCCAGGTAACCACTCTCCGTGCTTTAGGACCCTGCCTGCATGGCAGAGTGCACAGTGCAGCTTCCCTTCACCCCAGCCTCACTTTAGTGTCAACATCAGGCAGACAGGTTGCTCAAAGAAAGGTTACCAGGACATCATGACCATCAAGAGCTGCTTTCTGGGACAGCAGCTCCCCAGGACAGGTACTGTGTGAATACAGCCAGTACAACGATGTGGGAAATTTCTTCCTTATAGCAGAAGCAGGAACAACAAACTACTCTGAGGGCTACAGAGTTAACAAATGGCACAGCATGTCAGTGCTTATCCTGGTCCCAGGGGATGATTTGAGGGGCTGAAGAAGCAAAGGCTGACGTGTTCAAGCTGCACTCGTTCAAGTGCAGTGCATGAGACTCAGCAGGGCCCAGGGAAGCTGCTGCCTGCATGGCGGGGCGGTGGCCTGGGCAGGCTGGGCCCTGGGATAGGCGGCCTGGCCCTCTGTGAGGTGCCTATGTCTCGCTCTTGCTTTCCCCAGAGCTGCAGCCCAACAGGACAGTGGCAGGGCCAGAGGAAGCACTGAAGCGCTGCAGGCACCTCAAGAGAAAGTGCTATCAACAGCAAGCAAATAGCTCCGAGGACCTCCCTGGGAGAAGGCAGTAAGTCTACAACATGCTTCCTTCAGGGAGACTGCAGGTGAGCCGCCCGTGGCAGCACCAATTGCTGCAGGTTGACATGGGTAGAAGAACGTCAAGTGATGATTTCCTTTGGGCCATCACCAGAGTGAATAAATAGCTAGAGGAAACAAGAGCACCTCATCCCAGATACAGATCTGAACTGGCTGTTGTCTTTATGGCATTATTTTTGGTTTAAGCTTGCCTAATCTCTCACAGGTGTAGGCTTATTTGTATTTGACCCTTCCAACCAATTGACTCACATTCAGACATACCTGATTCATGGTATTTGGGAACATAAATGCCATCCAGTGCTTCTCTCTCATCCTTTTGCTATTCCATTCCCCTTCTGCTCCTCAGGCTTCCCATCCTGATTTATTCTCCACTGCCCCTCCTGCTGCTTTACACCATTCTGCCTCCCAGGAGCCAGCCTGCCCTCTGCCTTGCTCCTGCAGGCTTCCTTCCTTCTCACCTGCTATTAAAAGCTGCAGAAATATAAGACAATTTTTGGAGTGATGCAGTGTGTCTGTGTTTCACTGAGAGAGTGAAACTAGCACTTTCTGCTGCTTTGTAGTGTTGAAAAGTTGTCTTGATGTGAACGGAATGCAGTTTTTGACCTTGCCCTGAAGAGAGGGACTTTCTGCAAGGATGAACTAAACTATGGACTGGTGCAAGTGGAACCTTTTTTTTCTTTCTTTTTTCTTTTTTTTTTTTTAATCTGCATTGTCTGTGTCATTACCTGTGCATCATTGCAAGTTAGTTTCTGGGCAGGTGTGGTATACAACTCTACAGGGACATGGCAGAGCAGGGACAGAAATCAAAAGTGATCATAATGTCTCTCTGTTTAGATGTGCCACAGAAGGATAATGTTATGGGTGGAGCTGCATGGACTGAGGACAGGATATGAATTTGAACTGGGAGGCAGAAGGCTAAGTGAAATAAATGAACCTAGCATAATCCAATCTTTCACATTACTAATGAAGTATGACTTGATAATGCTGATCATCATTGCCAAAGACAAATTCAAGCACAGCTTCCCTTCCTGCACTGCAGTGTTTATGATGATAGGTCTCTCCAAAATGGACTTGCTTTTGCAGAGTCAGCATACATGACTTAGAGATTAGCCAAAGAGGCAAATATAGTATCAGCCCAAATTAATCCCTACCCCTTATACGGGTATCACATAGAGGTTTATAAAGACTTTTATAAGTATATTGTGTTGACAAGAGTGTCAAGGAGAAATGAAGAAAATTCATGGTGCATAATCATGAATTCTAGCAATGTGATAAGGTGTTTTGAAAGACAAGTCCTCTAGAGGAAACTTATTGAGAAAAGCTTTATTCTAATTGGAGAAATGAGGATTTGTGGAATCCCCAGAGAAGTGCAAAGGATGACATGTGATTGTTAGCCAGAGAAAGTACTTGCAGCTCTAAACAGCAAGATAAGAAAAAAAAAAAAGATTAAAAAAAACCATAATGAAGTATCAAAGAATTTTTGAGCCAATCTTGTATCTTTTTCAGAAGATAAAAATCCAAGCTTGGTGAGGCTAAATGTAAGGAAAAATAACTACAGAAGGTAAAAAACCTGTTTCTGTATCCTTTGAATTTTACAAGACTTTAAAGAGCTAAGAGGTAGCAGTAAATAGAAGGAGAGTGTATGAGGGAATCATTCCTGAGGAATAGGAAATCTGTTGAGTGGCTAGAAGGGAAAAGGAGGATCCTTGAAGAAAAGGTCTTCTCAAGTTGAAGGATGTTGGTCTTCACTGTAGACTAAGAGATATATAGTTCCAAACTGCTATCCTCAAGCAGTAAAAATTGAGGAGCTGTTGGGCTTGAGGTAACAAGATAATAGACAGATCCTCCAGGGCAAAACCCAGCTGGCATCTGAATGCACTTAGCCTACCTACAGGAAAGCTTATTGCCTTTTCACAACAGTCTCTCATGAAGTTTCTCATTATTTCCTGAAACTCACGCCGAGATTTCTTGTCTGATCCTGTGTGATAGTTTTTAAATGTTATGGACAGGGGTATAAGTAAAACTGCACTTGCTTAGCAGGTCTTTATATGAAGCCTTCCAAATTTCACACCAGCTGCAGAATCTGGGAGAGGGCAGGAAATAGGGCTCTTATCCAGTTCGGAGCTGTTGCCTTGTCATCAGCAGGTAGTATCTGCAGGACTGGAGCCATGGAGAATGACATTTCAGCTGGTTAAAAAAAAAAAAAAAAAAGAAGCACTTTTCAGTCTAAAGTAGTCAATTTCCTTCTTGTGTAGAAAAAGCAAAAGGCTTTCAAAAGCACTTGGAACTAACGTACCTGCCTTGGTATTCGCTGAAGCTGACAGTAAACAACTCTTGACTTCTGTGGGGCGTATCTAGATAGAGCATAGCTAGATAGAGCTGAGACTATTTGTAGCAGCAAGGGTTTGATGGCCTGGACTTGCTGCTCCAGCTGGCAAATGAGGTATTGATGATGCGGTTTATACTACTTAAAGAGTTCCTGACTTGCTAAGTACATAGAAAGGAACTTATGAATTTTATTCATACAGTTTAATTTAATTCTTTTTATTTATCACTATATCAATACAAAATGTTACTAGACTAGTAATATCTTTGCTTAAAAGTTTCTAGGGGAAAGTCAGTCTTTTGCTTTTATAAAACTGTGTTGGCCTAAGCACACTTATAAAAAGGTAATTTTTGTTTGTATTTGCTGGGAAATTTGTTTCCCATTTTTGTGTTTGTGTGAACAATGCAGCACTGAATGAGTCCTTACTCTTTCTCCTACCTTTGTATTTCTCTTTGTATTCTCTTTGTATTCTTTTTGTAAATCTCTTTGTATTTCATAATAATATGCCATCTATGTCTGCTTTCCAGAGGTGTTTGCTCAGATCAGAACCACACAAGTTTACGGTGCCAGAGCAGGTCCACTCGAAATGTGTATAGTGCTGTTGGTTGCCTTTAACACCTCCTGTGCTGAATAGTGGATGTGCAAATACAGAAAGGCTTTCTTACCGCTCAAGATCCAAGTATGAGCATGCTGCAAGATCCTAAATGTGCACTACGCCCTGCTCAGGGGAGCAGATTCCCCGTGAGGAACTCATGGGCAGAGGAGGACAGTATCTCCACAAGATCTCATGTCTGTGACCCTTGTGGGCATTCAGTCAAATAGTAAGAAAACTCACCAGTGATTGTTTTGGGCCATGTTTTGGGCTTTCTTTCTTTCTCCTGTGTGCAGCTACTCGCTCACATATCTCCTGCAAGGAAGCCTACCTGTGATCCCATGTGGCCATAGTGCATCATGCTGCCCTGCCCAGGTATGACCTGGGCAAATGCATGGTGCTGGTGGCAGCTGTGTGCAGCCCTCTCAGTGCTCCCCCAGCTGTGAGGCAAGCTCACTTGCCTGGCTGACTTGATAGAAAACTAATTGTGAGAAAGCTAAGAAGCTGGGTCAGCTCATCCTGTGGCTGCACTAGGTCTAATATAAAGGAGGGAAACAAGTTGGGCAGCCATAATCTGTTGGGAAGCAGAGTCTCTCCTTGGGATTATCTTGGTACTGGGTTGGCCAGCCTGCAATGTCAAGCCACACATGGAGACCAGCTGTATGAATCCACACTTCTGAGGTTGAGTCAAGTGTTTCCAGTACAGTTATAAAGTGCAGAATGAGAGCTGATTGCAAATCACATCCATCTGGCATCAAGTTGTAAGGGGGCTTGTTACTTGTTGGAGCAAGCATAATGTTTTCAATTATTTCTATGGCAGAGAGATATGCAAAGTCACTGATTTTTGATCTGCACCATTTTGCCTCTTCAAATGCAGTCGAGAGTCAATATTGGATGTCTCTCTGTTGGCAATGCTATCACATGTCTAAAGCCACTGGGAAATGTTCCAGTTTTGACAAAACAGGGGTGAAGGAAATCTATCCTCTTCCTTCCTCTCCCCAAGAACAAAACCCAAGCAAAATTTGTCTGATTCCTAGTGCAGCCAGAATATGCTAGAGGAAGGACAAATCCAAAGTGGCTTTAGATCAGCTAGTACAAAAACTGGTTCCAGCTGTGGATTTCAAGAGTGTGGCCAGATCAGGTAGGTGATATCTGGAAAAAAATGTAGGGGAATACAGGGGACTTGAATTTAGGCAATTTCTAAAATCCAGGTGTAACAGTCTTCATGTTCATGCTTCACAAACCTACATTAAACATCATGACTTTCCCATTTCACAAAGTTAAATACTCACATGCCCACTTACACACTGAAAAATTGATCCAGGTGCACCTGGGATTCAGACAGACTATGGGAGTTAAAAAGGTCATTTTCAGACTGGGGAGAGATCGAGGATACTTCTGTTAAACAAAGAAACAGAAGGATTTAACATCCTTCTGACAATAAATAACATAAATAGCATTAATTCTGCTGCTATCCCTGAGTCAGGAAGTGCTGTTAAGATACTTCTGCTTAATACAAATATTGTCTCCTCTGCTGTTTTCTGTTTTTCTGGGTGGACTACGCAGTGGTTAGCAGTGTAAAATTTCCACTGGTGCTAGGGATCACAGCACTGCTGTAAATCTTGCCTTCTTCCACTTGTTTATGAAGCCAGCTGAAATGAGTGCATGCATAGCCAGGCCTCTTTCCTTGTTCTGCTCCCCTGTGAGGACTGTGTTCTGGAGCAAACTCAGATTGCTAGGAATCTCCAGATAAATGTCCTTCCCTGCTGTCCTGTAAAATCAACAAACATCCGCACCTTTCCCATCCTTATTTTCCTTTTCTGAATGCTTAAAGACCTGGGAACTTAGCACTTCTGGTGGGATCTGAAAACCCAGCCCAAACACAAGTGCCAGATTCTAGCTAAACAGCTGCTGTGTACTGTCAGATCTACACACTGCAATGATTTGTATAGCCCATTGCTGAACCAGCTATAGTCATTTGTTTAAAAAATAAAGAGACAGATAAATTCAACTCTTCCCCTTCTTCTAGCAAGCTGATATCATGCACCTCTCTTAAAAATGGCTTGCTCCAGAATGCATTAGAGCTAAATTACCATTTATGTTTGTCACAGGGATTGCTAATGTGTAATGAGATTTTAGAGTTAATGTTTTGTACAAAGCACTTAGCAGAGCTAGGATGAAATTGGTTCAGGATTCTGATGTGGTGTTTTAATTAAAGATATTTTCCAATCAGGGCCGAGCAAATGACTTGTCAGAAGATTTTGTACCCATCAGGCAATATACCAGTGCAATCCCGGTCTCGCTTTCTGCTTTTGGGTTCTCTTGAGGAAATTAGAGGAAAAAGCCTGTTTGAAAATCATGCAGAAAAGCATTTCTTAGTTAGCCAACCCTTATAGCAGAAAAAAACTTGTATCTGATGTTAGAAACTATCACTTGGACATCAGTGATCTGATTGATTGCAAGGTAACACTAGCTTTATGCTGCTCTGATGCTGCTGAACCTGCACTTACAGGCTGGGGCGAAACACACACACAAGCTGAAAGCAAGGTCAAGTCCTGAGCTCTCATCTGCCATACCAGGGTCCCAAGCACTGACCGTAAACTCCTCTCCTGCTATGCCATCAGGAACAGAAACCAGAAAGGATATGGGAAAATAGGTGATTTAGATCCAGAAAGAGGTGATGGTTTTCCCAAAACTGTACCTGGTAAAATCAGCAAGAGGACAAGAAGTTAGCTCTGCCTTAAATGAACAGATGTCTGATCCAACACGAAATCCCTCTTTCTGTTAGAAGGCAAAACTTTTATGAATGGGTAGAAAATAAGTGTTGCTATTGCCAAGCCAGCTCTTTTGGTTTTAGGTTTCTCTGATTGTTTTTAAGAAAAGCAAAGAAAAACTTCTCATTTTGTAGGTAGTCTGGGTATTACAATACCAGAAGTATGTGTATGCATATGAGTTTTTTCTAGTATTTTTCTTTTGGAGGTTGGTTCACCTCTGTGTTCCGTGTCTATTTAGAAACAGGTGAGGAGTAAGCAGGGATTTTAATAGCAAAAGCATAAATTATAACAAAATCTGCTCGTTTGGTGAACTCTCTAGCTCTGTATGGAAATTCACCTGAGCTTTGCAAAAGAATGGTATAGACTAGAATAGAGAGGTGAAGGTGAATTGCAGAGAAATAGATCTCATATGTTTATAGCTCTACTGTCTGCTGGATGCATGAATATTCTGGATATTGTAACATTTTCTTTGCTTTTATCCATAAACTTTGTCTGACATCACAGGATCTCATGAAATTATAAGGACAGGAGGAGGCCAAGCTGCCTATTCAGGTCAGCCCCTCAGTGAGAGAGCATCCTACCCTACAAAACATAACGCACACCACAACTTCATTGTACATCTCTTATCCAGCTGCATGGGTGCTTTATCCGTGAGAACATGGACACACCACTTAATGAGTATTGCTGACCTTTTCAAAGACAGTGTGGTACAGGCGTGCGTGGAACAGCTTTTGCTGTCAACCCCAAACAGGCCAAAACTGAGAGTCAGATCCCCCCCAATCTCCTGAATTATAAGACTAACTGAAAAATATGCTCCTGAAAAAAGCAAAGAAAAAAGAGTGTTCTTTTTCTCTGCCTTGCATTTCATTATTTTTGTATTTTGAGTCTTCAAAGATCATTTGGGGGTAAATTTTTAAATCTTTCGTCCTCTGTAACCACAGGTGATAGAAAAATAGGTTGATGTTCCCAGCCATTCAATATCTGGACTTCAGAAATTAGAGAATTAAAGTGAATTCTGAGACAGCATGCTCTTAGCCTTTCTGTTTCTTCAAACTCAGGTCTCTGCTAACACGAGCTAGTTTCCCTCACTAGAATTTAGACTTCTATACCTTAAATTCTGTGTAAGTGACTACTGGACAGAGAGTGTTGTGAGACAGTGGAGAACTGTGTTTGTGTCCGTAGAGATTATCCTAATGCTTGTGATTTCCCTGCATGCTGCTATTGGGATCTTGAATGAGTTGGTATGTTTCAAACCATGTGGCAGATATTCCAAGCCTAAGGAGCATGGGATAGAAAAGGAGAGCAGATAAGGGTCAATAGAGAGACAGAGGAGGGATCTTCCATCCTTAGTGTGGTTAGAACTCAAGAGTAAAGAGCAGGTGTGAATGACAGGAACTGGAAAAACACCTTCTGAGAGAGTATTTGCAGGATCTGTTTGGCTCAAGGAGGTTGATCCTGGGGGAACTAGTGATGACCACACCGAGCATCCATTTTTCCTGCAGGCTGGAGGGCACGTTCTGCACTCGGCAGTGCCACAGTCCAGTGCCCACAGCGCTAGGCAATGGGGCCTGGGCACAGCCCTCCAAGGAGGGGGTCTGTGCTGCTAGCACCATCTTCACTGTGACTCCATGTACAAATATTTCCAAAATAGTTTCAAGCCTCCTGCAGCATCCCCAGCACTCAAGTGAATGGAGACAAAAGCTTCTCCTCCGGGCCTGGTGTTTGTCAGGGGAATGATTTTGTGCCAACAGAATTCTTCTTGCTGTTACACTCACACTTTCATGCAGCCTCTGTTCCTGAAGGGCCATTTCTCCTCCTCCTCTGCTGCCTGCTCCTGGGAGACCTGTCTCTGCCAAGACACACTGCAAACCACCACGAGCACTAATGAAAGCAAGACAGAGACAGCACAAGGGAGAAGAAAACTCTTAAAGCAACTGGTCCGTAGTAAGTCACACCCTGCACTCGGAAGCCTGGCAGCAGCGCCAAGCCTTGTGGCAATGGCTTTTGGGGAGTATCAGAGGAGTAGAGGTTGAGCAATAAATGGGAGAGGATGTTGTGTGCAGGGAGCATGTTTACTTGGCAGAGGAAGGGCTGAAGGTGTATGTGAAGTTGGTGGGCTGAGACCCTGGATGGAAGGAGTTTCAGAGCATCTCCATTTCCGTGTGGGTCCCGAGGTGGCCGAGTAGGTTGATGCAATCTTGTCCTTTGCCCAGGAGAGAGTAGCCTCTGCCCCAGCTCCTGGTCTGGGGAATAAGCTAAAGCAGCTCTTGCTGTCGATGAGTGACCTCTCATGAGCTGTACATTCCTGGTGGATTTGTATTATGAAAACAAAGCAAAAGGCTTGCAGCTTTAATAGCACAGGACTAGTGAATTCCTCCTCCTCCCACCCAGTGCTTTGGATCTGCAGAGAGTATAGAGGAGAGCATGGATATTTTCCTCTTCCCTTCTGGTTTTATTTGCTTTGGGCCTGTAGAAATGCAGGAGCCATGAGTGGGTGAGTTGGAGCAATCTGAGGGGGCAGAGGCATGCACAATCCTGCTAGGACACCAGCCAATAATGCATGACCTTAGGGGAAAAATGTGGAGGTTGTTATCTGGAATGCTGCCTAGTAATACAGTGGTCACTTACTAGCTTGTGTTTAACAGCTAGAGTCACAACCTCCACAACAAAGTGCTTTGCACAAGAAAAGCTTTAAGAGTGCTTGCCTGAGCCAACATACTATAGAAGAACTACTTTAAGTGAAGGTTAACTTCCACTGAGCTTTCAGCAAGTTCTCAGAACTGCTTAAAATTAGGTTGTTCTTTCAGCTGCTGGCAGCAAGTGTCCTCTTCTGCACCTCTGCATCTCATGACTCTCTGCTCTCAAGGGCTCACATCCACATTTTGACCTCTGTTTCAAGGTCTTGATTTGCTACTCGCTCCCATAAGATGATCATCTCACACCTCTCCATTGGTTCTTTTGTTCCAGAGAACTTTGGAAGCCTTCACTTTGAGATATGCTGAGAGCCAGAGCTCCTGGACTCTCCAGCAGTCTGGCCTTGAATCCTCCAGAAAATTTCAGCAGCAATCATCTCCTTGGTGCCTCACTGCTCTATCACACTGGCTGTGCCCTTTGGCAACCTTCACTTTGTGCTTTGACGTCAGAGTTTTTGATACTAAATATATTGTTTCCAGGAAGCATCAGTTTGATTCTTCTCTTGCTGAATAAGAGAGCTGTAAAAGCTCTTATTCAATAACAATATGTGTTTTCCAAGTCTCTTTAGCAGGATTTGTGATGTTCCAGCCACAGATGCATGGCCAGAAGATGCCAGTGGGATTCCCTGGCTGCAGCAGCTGCTCATACCAATGTGTCTGTTCACAAAAGTAGAGGAGGAAAATCTGTTTCTTTTTCCCCCCATACATCACTGTCCAAAATATGTAAGGCTTCAACAGGTCCAGGAGGGAGTAAGGCTCCAATTCTCACAGCATTAATACTCTCTACCTACTTAACAGAGGTAGGTGGAAGTAAGAAGTCGTAGTGTTGCACTTCAGACTCAGTATTGTAGCTTTGTCGACCCTATGATAGGCCTGCTCTGGCACAGGGGCTGGTTGCACAGGCTAGCAACTAACTCATTTGGCCCTAGTGTAGAAACACGCAGATTTCTCCAAGCCTCTGGGTCTATTCATCTTTTAACTGTGCTCTTTCATTCTTTCATTCTTTCTTATTTTTTTCCTTGGTGCTAGCTGCAGGTGTCTTGAACATTTTGTGCTGTTCTTCTCTTTTAGGCCGATGAAGACATATGTAATTCTTGATATCTAACAGACTGGTCCCTCTGCCATTTTTCTTTTGTTGTTCTACACATACTTTCACAAGTGGATCCCTCTCAAATTTCTGGTGAGATGAAAAATGTCAGGAGAGCCTGTAATCTCTTTCCCTCTAAAGGGGAAGGAAGACTCACTAGGCATGGGAACTTGAGCAGCTGGGGAGAACATGACTGCAATTAGACTGAAGCAATTATGGTACCATCCCCTGGTTCTTCCTCTCTTTCCTGGAAAGCCTCTCTTCCTGAAGTGACTTTTCCTGAGCTTGATTTGTTTGGATCTTCCCCAAAGCATTTGGCCTATATGTGGGATGCCTTAGTTGGAGGGCCTCTCCCCACACCCATCAGTCCCCTGACACCTCATTAGCTCTCAGTCTTACTAGTTCATTTAGTCATCTTCCTGGAGAAGGCCTTCCCTCCTCGTTTCCACTTTAATCTGTGCCAAAGGAAGGGTACAGGTGGCAAGGGCAGCCCTGTGGAGATGTAAGGTGCTGACCACACTGGTGGCACCTCCAGTGGTGTCGGGCCATGAGGATGGATATGGCCTCTATCCCCATGGCCCTCCAGGGCTGGGTGCACCTCATTCCTTGGGAAAAGCTCTCTTCTCTTGGGGGTTTTGGGTGGCCACCCCTACCCAGCGCCCTTGCTGGGGCAATAATGGGCTCTGTGAGAAGGAGGAGGCTAAAGGACACAACTACCTCTCCTGCAGTCAATCTGCTCTGACTTAACCTTTTATGTGTGGACTTTAAAGTGCTCCTTACGCAAGCCCTTCTGGTGTTGAACATTGCACAGAAAGGTCACTGTGTGGGGAATGTCTGCATAAACACGTACCCCGGCAGAGAAGGTAGCCACTCTTTTCCAGGCCCTTGTGTGCACCTGTGCTTAATTAAGTCTGCAGGCAGAGCAGAGGCAAGTATCTGCACAGCTAGAGGATGCTCTCCGAAAGTGGTTTCAATTGCTGTTTTGATTTCTATCACTCCTCAGAAACCTTCTCTTTGTTAATGGGAGTAGAGCTTTTGTTAAGAAAGTCTAGTGGGTGCCTTGTCATTTTTTACTGTGTGTTTCTATCTTTTTTTCCCTTTTTTTCTGACATGCTCTGTGCTGAGGATGCAATTTGCAGAAGGCCACAAGGGCTGTAACAAAATCCCCTGGTCCCACTCTGCCCCTCCTGCCCACGGTGCTAGTGCTGGCACGGGCTGTGGTTGCAGCAGAGTTGGTTTTTTCTCTTGTGCAAAGCTCCTTCTTTTCAAAACCCATAAACTCACAGCCGCTCACGGAGCGGCGCCCTGGATTGGCTGCGCAGCTCCGGGTGTTTTATTATGAGAAATGGTCTGTCGGCTGCCGCAGACTCGCGGCAACATAAACGTGTTGTCTGCAGGAACAGCAGAGAAGCGAGGGGAGGCTGGGAGAGATTAGCTGCGAGTGGGAGGGTGAAGATGTGGGGAGCGGAGGTCAGAGGAAGCGTGGGTTTGGAAACAAGATCAGAATGTAATGCTCTTCCTCCATGATTTTTCTTTTTTTCCCTCCTTTTTTTCTTTTAAAGTAAAAAGGCAGATAAACCTGGCAGGTTTTAACATGGGCAAATGTCCAGAAGCTACTTCCAACGCTAGTAACTTATCTGTATCAGCACTGCCACCCACTTCTCATCATCACAGCTCATCAGGGCATTAGGACAGTGCTGCAGCGGCTGCTTGTTTCTCAGCCATCAGATCAGGAATAGAAGCTGCTATTTTTTTTGAGGCTTAGAATAAATTGGAGAAAAATCAGTGGGTTCCTGTCTGGCTGCTGACCAAATCAAAGCCTTACTTCAGTGTGGGAAGCTTCAGAGTGGGTTTTAAGTACGGAATATTTGTCACTGACTTTGCAGGCTTCGTTGCTCTTACCCCTGCTCTTCCTCACTTGCTCATGCTGTGCATGCAGAGGCAGGCAGAGATGATAATGGACTTGCAGTTGTACTTGCTGTTCCCATAACAAACGGCAGGATCCTCACATAAATTGTTTGAACATGTAACACTGCTCTTATTTCTTAACGATAAGGGCTTAGGAACTGCCCTTTTCCAAAATGAAAGAAATGAACCAAATGTTATCTATTTGTTTTAAAAAATGAGCCCTGCAACTACAACAACAAAAAGCCATTATGATGATTCTTAAAGGTCTCAGAAGCTTTTATGGGAGAGATTTTCCACTCACCAAGTCTGGCTTTGTTCCCATTGTCTTATCAGCCCACGTGGCTCAAGTTTTCTAGGACAGCTTGTGCTCCTACATAAGGCAGGATTGGGACTGACCAAGGAGGCCTGGAGGACCTGTCAGAGGTCAGACCTGGAGGGAGAAGCATCTCTCTGGACACAATGGCTAATGCCAAGTGCTCCTGAGCTTGCTCTGGTCACAAGTGCAGCACTCATCAATTATATATCCATACTTAGTGTTTACACAGGTTTCTTGTTTATCATGAAATATTTACTTTTAGGCTTTGCATCTGCTGTTAAGACCAAGAGTAGTGTCTATTGTTTATGTCAAGGAAATAAAATTTTAATGTACCCTTTTGGTTCTACGGCACAGATCTTCGTGGTGGCTGGTGTTGGGGTCACTGCAAGCCCTTGTGAGCTGACTCTCACTTGGACCAGTGAATGCAGTAAAGGTACATTTAAACTTGAAAATTTTCAAGTTAAATGAAACCCACCTCTCCTTTAACTAGTGCTTAATAAATTTATGTTTCTGGGTGAGTGGTGAGAAATTTAAAGCATCAGCACGAGCAGCATGTACAGACGTACCCACGTAGAGAGGGGCTGGCACTGATGAGTCTGAGATAAAATGTGATCATGTAAAGTTGCTTTTCTTCCATCACAGGGCAGAGCTCAAATCCTTAGAGCTAGTTTCATGATCTCGGGAACAGAAGGCCAGGAAACTTAACCCATTTGATTTCTACTTAGCTCTCTGGTCTTAAACATGCACATGTAGGTTAATGCATGCACCCATTAACTCTCCCACTGTCAGCTGCTGTTAGTGTATCTGCTTAACTCCCTGCTGGGCACAAGAAGAATGGGCTCCTCCAGATGCCATCTTGATGCAGTTTTTTTTTAGTTCAGCCCCCAGGGGACACATGAACTCCAGAT
>JAVCKT010023375.1:4414-15275 GCA_032273925.1 Rhynchotus rufescens
ATTTTGGATCAAATTTCCATAGATATTGTTTTGTTTGGCTTTTTTTTTTTTTCTTTTTTTTTTAAGGAGATGGAGTGAAGAATCAGGGAAATGACCAGTCACAAATCACAGACTTTCCTGATCTCTCCTAAACTACTGCCACAGGCAGCAACTGGGGCCACTGTCAGGCTTTGGCCATCAGCATCTCTTGGAAAGAACGGACAGAATGCACTTTACCCTGACCTTCTTTTCATATTTTCTATTTGGTTGGCTTGACCCCTGCAGACAGCTTTGAAAGGATTTTGTTTTTTTGAGAGAAACACAAGTTTTCATGGCTGGCCAATCTTTCAACTCTCATCTCCAAAAACACTTGTAAATGCTTAATTGTGCCTTTCTTAATAATCAATGAAAAAACTCTTCTTTTTGTGTGTGTGAAAGGCATTGAGGGTTGGCTTGATCCCAGATGCAAATTTGCCTCCAAGAAGTAACTGCAAATTTATATTTATGGTAAGAATCTGTTGCTGGGAAGAAGCTTGTGGAATGACTAACTATTTGGCTGGCAAAATTGTCACTGACTCATCAAAAGGTATTAGATGAAAGGATTCACACTTACCATAAACCCAGGCTACAGCAATACATTCAAAGAATGCAACCCACAAAAGGCATACACCACTAGCTGCATAGTAGTCAAAGAGTTGAAAAACATACATGCCACCCTGTAAAAGAGATATATCATGGATTAGGATCCAGCAGGAAAAAAACTATGAGCACTCTAGGCCCAGCTCCAAGTAAAACATGTTTGTGAACAGCATATGCTGCTTGCCAGGCACTTGTTTATGTCAGGTAATATCTACTAATATATCTTTATGGCTGCTCTCTAACAAGCAGAAATGTCAAGCGACTAGGTAAGGCAAACACCTGGCATCACCTTCCTCAGAGAATATGCTTGTTTACTATAGAAAGCACTCTAAACGAGAAGACAATTAACCAGAATTAAGTCACTTACTGTAATCGACTGAAACACTTAAGTCTTCCCTTCTTAAAAGTATTTTTAGGATGGGCATTTATAGAAATGAATGGTGCAAAGAAATAATAGGTCCTTAACATAAATGCCTCCAAAAGACTAAAAATGCAAGCCAGCTCATCAGGAGGGTTCTCATTTTTGAGCCAAGTGGAAGGACTGTTTTCATCTGTCGTTTTACTGCATTGCTAGACCCGTTGTTCTCACCACATAGCACTGTATTTACCTGCCCAAAACATGATTTTGTTAGGCACTTCTCTTACAGGTACTATTTTAACTCCCACAGTTGTCCTCTTCAGTTGTTTTTAAAATCTGTCCTGAATTTTATTTCGGAGATAAATATCATGGCAGTGCAGCCACCGGAACATATTCCAGTCTTGTTTACACTAGAATAAATCCAAGGCTATATAACTGATTCAGATCTGTGTAACTAAGATTAAAATCTCTTTCCCTGCATGCACTGGACGGGATTTTAATCTGCTTTACTGAAGGTTCCCATTATGTTTCATCATTTGGAGCCAGATGTTAATATTCATACTGAAGTTGATTAGTACCTTAGATCGGATTGAAATTAATGAGATTTCAGATCCCTTCTCCTCACACTGAAAAGGGGGGAGTATTTAACTCCCTTTCAAAACAGTTTCAGAACTAGGGATGAAAGAGGTAGTGAAGATCTAAACAGGCTGGTTTTTGGAGTGGCTATTACTGCACTGTCTGATTTGTAGTGTAAATTCATCTCCACAGGGACCAAAAATGAAGAAAATTTCAGACAACCCGTGTATCTTACCTCAGTCACCATAGTTAGTCCCAGAAGATAGCTAAGGAAACATACTATAGCGATGAAGATTTCCCGTCGGTAACCCTTCCTTAGGAAGGATGGGTGCAGATCAACTAATGACGTGATCTGTCCTTCAACTTCAACAAACTAAGAAGCGAACAACAACAACAACAACAAAAGTGACTCAAAACATACCCACGAGGCATTTTATCCTGTCATATAATTAAACAAAACACTATTCTGAACAAATAACTCAGAAATCGTTCCTTAAAACACAATGGTTAAAGTGTGGGGACAATTTTCTGCCTGGAACAGGCTTGAGAATTGCTGTTCATTTCCTAGCATCCTCCTGAACTCCTGCAAAGGCTTTGCAAATGCAAGCCACAAGGAGAAAGGAACTTAATTTGACATTGGGAAGGCGCTTACGTGGCTTTCAAGCTACAGTTGTGCCACACAGAAATGAGATATCTGCTGGAAAAGAGGCAGAGAGAAAATGCTCAGTAATGTCTAAGTCTTCTGAGCTTCTTCCTCTGATGTGCCCCAGCACCTTGTAGGTATGTACTATTTTGGCTAATTCAACAAGAAGATATAACTGTACTCTTGATTTTGCTAGTTAAAATCCAGCCAGTGGAAAGGAAGCTTTGATGCTAAACAGGCAATCTTTTCTCACCTTGAATACTTCTGAATGAGGCTATGGGGCCCAACGATAACAGATCTGCTGCAATATTTCCCATACACAGATTTGGTATTTACAAAGATTTAATAAAAATGCGGCCAAAGATTAGCCAAAATCTGAATTTATCTAGCCAGTGATAACTGTATTTTTGCTAACTTTGAGCTTTATGTAAGACATGTAACTTTGTGTTAACCAGATAACCAAAACTGGACCTGAATAGAAGTTTCAAAGTTTCTGGAATGGAAGTCCTGTCTTCCTGCAGAGAAAGGGGACTGCTCAGCTCCTCTCAGCCAAACCCAGAGGAAGGGAGGGATCATTCAGCCAAGTCCTGCCTTTCCCCCTGACCAGGTCCTAAGCTTGCAGGCGTCAGTGCAACCCCTCCCGTTTGCTTTTGGACCTTACCCAAGGCAAACGCATCAAGTTCACTGAAAACATGAGGCTGTCAAGGGTTGCCAAGGCAGCTCTGTGGAGCTGACCTTCACTTTCAGTGGCTAAATTATCTTATGATCAGCTCTTTATCATGGGGCATTTACGAGGCAGCATTATTCCAGACAAGATACCTTCTTCTATCGAGTATCTAGATTGCTCCTGAAGTGCCCAGAAGTGCCCTGTATTAACTATGTCGTTTTTGGCTAAGAGCTGAAGCCCTGTTAGGAATGACAACCCACTCTGAAAATAAGCCATCAGATTTTGTTGCCTTCTATCTTGTTACTGTGACTTCTGAAACTGGCTTTTTTTTTGTTTTAATGCAATCATTTCTTTTGGTCTGATTTGATCTTAAACTGCTCTGGCATTCCAGAAACCTGCTTGACTGCACTCCAAAAACAAAAACAACAACACAAAAAGAGGGTTGGAAGAGAGAAATTAAGCGCTCCAATTAGTTTTAATCATCCTACACAGTCAGGAGCTTTTTAAAACTACTAGACAGCTTCCAATTTGTCAAAGTACAGGGCTGCTGAACCACAGTTCTGGACACTTTTGTATTCATTTCACAGAGATTTAAATGTGTTCACTGCAGTTCAAAAATTAAGTCACAAAGATCAATTTAGGACACATGGAATATCAAAAATATAAGGGACAAGTGCACAACAAATGGGTAAAAACCCATTTGCAGAGCTCTCTTCATATGGGAGAGGATTTAATCTAAACAAATACTTTGCCCCTGTCACTGGAGTTCTGGTAAGCCTAGTTACTTTGCATTTGAGTGCAGAAAGCTGCCTGTTGCCCCCAAAATTAAGCAATTTCAAACGCATGGTCACTGCATAAACCTTGGTCACATCTGTTTCCTTGTAAGTGGACTATCTAGAAATGATTTACAGGGTCCTTTTGTGCTATTTATTCCAACAGTTCTACAAGCAACCACTGGGAAAAACAGCATAAATCCCTGAACTTTTGATTTTTCCCTTGCTCTCCAATTAATAGCAGTGTGTGTTTAGGACAACCAGAGCTGTCCTGAGATGTTCCCTGGCCCACCTGGGGCTGGCATGAGGAGTCAGCAGGACCTCAAGTTGCTCAGGCAATGACAGAATGCTACAGCAGATGACAGAAGCTCCTTTCTTTTCCCTCTACCAAGCAGTGAAGTTACCCTGGATACATGTCCCCAAACCTGTGCTTTTTGCACCTTATAAATGACTTTGCATTTGTTTGGCACTTTGCAACCACTGGCGCTTGCATTCCTCATTGTTATTAATTACAGTGAGTATTAATGAAGGTGGCCACCAAGTTGATCGCAATGGCAGGAAGCACCCTACAGATTTCTGCGGTCTGTCCCGCGTTTGAAGTGCTCAGCCCCATCTCTCGTACCCAACGCACTCACCTGGCTATCCAGTCCAAGCAACAGAAGCATAATAAAGAAAAGGATTGCCCAGAAGGTGGGCAGCGGCATCATGGACACGGCTTTCGGGTAGGCAATGAAGGCCAGGCCGGGACCTAAAGGAGAAAGAGAGAACAGGGAAGGGGGAAGGGAAGGGGAGAGAACTAGTAAGTACCAGCTCTTCAGCAGAGGTAGGCACACTCAAATGCAGGAATGCCTGGTTCCGTTCAGATAAATCCAAACGCGGCTGGAAATACCAGAAGTGAAACAGTTTGGCTCTTTTATCTGAAAACGAAGCACGCATGACTACAGCAGAAACCACAGGCAACCCCCCCGAGGCCATGGCTAACAGACGGCCAGTTTTAACATCTGTCTCAAACGTGCCCGTAACGGGTCTGCTCCTAGGCCTGTCCCGCGCGGACGCAGCGCCGGAGCGGGGCGGGGGGGACGAGGGTGGGGGGATTGCAGGGGAATGGCAGAACCCCATCGCTAGCCCCCATGCGCACGATGAAGATGATGGTGATGGAGCTCTCTCGCATGCAGGGAAGGGGCTCTCTGCTCCAAAGGCTCCCTGGGACGGGCACCTCCGTGGATGTGGCCACCTCCGAGCTCTGCGTGTGTTTGGTAGAGGGGCAAGGGGAAGACGGGCAGCAACTCTGCCCACCCTGCGCTGGAGCAGCAGGCTAGTCCTAGCCGCTGGGCCCGGCTCCCTGCCGAAGCGTCTCCGCACCTCCCGGGGCCGACACTCAAGGGGAAAGGCAACCACCTCCTCGCGGCCTCAGCGACGTGGGGCGGCAGCGGCGCCGAGCGCGGCCACGCCGGGGCCCACGGCACGGGCTCACGGACACGGTGGCCCCAAGGGTGCCCCGGCCCAGTGCACAACCCCCCTGGGCCCAACTGTGGGGGTGAGGCCGGTTCTGGAGTCCCCCCAGGGCTGCGGGACCAGGAACCCGGCTCCTCGCATTAACAGCCTCTCCACATGGGCCACCATGGAAGCCTGGCAATGTCTGCCTTTTTTCTTTCTTTTTTGGTTAAGGAGCCTTGAAAACTAGCACTTTCCATGTCTTTTAAGCAGATTTAGATAAAACTTTGCTTTCAATGGGGAGAGGAATTTTGCTTTCTTAACTTCTGAAGTATGGGGCCTGATTTCTCCTTGTCTAGCCTGTGCAGAAAAAATCTCTAAAGCTGCTCTTCCTACCTCCCACTTTTGCTTTGCAACAAGAAAGATGGAAAAAGTAGAGGGAGAAGTAAAAAACAAAAAAAATTTTCTTTTTAAACTAAAGAAAACTTTGAGTCACTGAAAATGCTTGAACAGAAATAAATACAAATTAGCCAAACAATCGAGCAACTAATTTTATTTAAAATGAGACTAAGATTTTTATACGACAGACGATACCAAAATAAATTGGTGGGTGTCTAAAATTTGCAGGGATTTGGCCTCCCCACCCCGTCCCGATCTTTGCTGAGACAGATGTAAAACTGCTGCCCTCCATAACCCCCCAAACTGCTGCATGCTTCACCTCGGGGACGTGTCCTTGTGCTGTGGTGCAGCCTAAGGGCCCTGAGCTCTGTGCTAGCTTTGATTTGCCTTTGAAACTAACAGTTGGAATATAAGGGCGAAAAGTCTGCGGGAAAACAAAAACGTTTCTGGCAACCCCATCAGTGAACATAAGGAATTTTAAATTATACTTGATCTGGACTTGGTTGCTCAGAAAGATTTTTTTTTTTTTCAAATCTGAAGCCCCATTAAAAGCTCTTAAAAGGATTCCTGAAAATGCCAAAAGTGCCTTACAAAAAAAAAAAAAAAAAAAAGTGACAGTGCTGATTAATAAAACCCATTTTAGGGGGAGGGACTGAACACGCTGTGAGGTGGTGGAGGGAGGTGGGTGCCCTGTGGGCAAGGTCCTCCCTGATGTTAGAGCCATCTCCTCACCTTTCCCTGACGTTTTGGTTGGGGCGGCTGTGACTTTGCATGACCCAAACCCACATGTGCTCAGCACCGGGGGAGGCAGCGAGTGAAAACTGCCCTGGGATCTGCTGGAAGGACTTGGACAACGCTCCCTGTCCTGGAAAAACATCCCTAGGGCTGGAGCCAGGGCAGCTATGGGTTCAGGTAGCCAGCTATGGGTATCCCGCCGGCCGGCTGAGATGGCAGCAATTCCCAGCCATTGCCAATTAGGGCTGAATTTAAATCCTCAAATTGCAAATCCTGACGGGATCAACAAGGAAATGTGCAACGAGGCAAAAAAACAAAGTCTGAAACTACACAGCAGCCTTGCTGCCCCAGGTATAGAATTTGGATTATGTCAGTCCCCTTTGAAAAATGCTTTTTGAGCTGCTGCTGGAAAAATGCTCTGTAAGCACCAAATTCATTCGTTAATTTGTATCTAAACATTACTTAATAGTGCTGGGTTAACTAATAAATTATTTACTTTAAAAAAAAATAATGCAATGTTACTGTGAAATTATTTAATTTACCAAATGCCAAGCAAAAGGAATGCAGCTGCCTGCTTATCAGTGGATTTAATTAATCAGAATTAGAATAAATATTGACCAGAAAAAAACATCAGTGTGTAAATACTTAAAAACACTACTCTTGGAATCGATCCACCTGCATATTAAAAAAGGGGGGCTATTTACAATTCATTCGGTAGGATTATTCCCTTGCTTCCTGTGCTCAAACAAAGCAATCAACCTCTGATCAAAATAATCATTATGGCCAAGAGACTAATTGCAATTGCAAGAGGTATGCCAATTTTAGCCACCCAAGAATCTAGCAGTGCCACCAGCGTCATTAGTTTTTCATTAGCCCTTGTAATGTGAGATATTTTTCATAAAGACTTCATTCCTGGAGTCATATGATTAGAAGACATATCATGTTCATTCTGTTCTTTTTTTAATTCTATTTTTAAATTTTTGCAGAGAAGAGAGCTTTCAAATACTATGCAGGTGAATTATAATTGCTAAAAAAAGTCAGAAAGAATTGCTGGAAGCCCTCTGAAGTGACATTCTATGAATTTGATTAGCTCTAAGCCTGTCTTGTGGCTGTTGAAGCCTGACCGGTTAGTTTTGAATTCCTGGGGTTGCTGTCTGTTCCCCCTTGAAAACACATTGCTACCCTTGCCCTTATGGATAAGACAAGCACAGAAGACAAATGTCATCTATAGTTTCCAAGATATATTCACACACATGCTGTGAGGATTTAACCTCCTTCAGCTGCATGCACTTAAGCTGGATATCAGGGGCAAGAACCCATTCTGCACCAGGGAAGACTATATGTATTACCCCATTTCAAAATGGACCTCTCACCAAAAGATCAACCTCACCCCGAAGCTACATGTCATAAAGGCAGGATTGCAACAGCTATAGTTATTGTGGACGAAATGATCCATAGAACCCTAGAGAACTGGTTCTCCAACCTCTCCTGCCTTTCAGTAAGACTTGGAAACATGAGTCCCTTCAAGAGGCCAAGAATATTCCCTCTGTGAGCAAGTGAAACTTAAGCTACAAAAAATACATAAGAACTGGCTATTTGCATCTGAGTGAAAATACAGGTAGTCTGATAAGAAGGATGGAATAAATTTTTGAATCAATGATGTTTCTGGGCCCTAGATAATGGTGTGGCTAATGCTAAACTCAACTGAAAAGGATTAACCCCCTCTAGGAAGCATGCTAACTGCCCTGTTAATCAAGAAAGAACAAACTACATAGCCCCAGCTAACCATCATTGCTCTAGATGCAAGCCCAAATCAACAGGTGTGAATGTGCTTATTTTTCTGGAGATTACGGGAAATCTTGTTCTGTTTTTATTGCTTAGATGTTAGCTGATTGAGTCTGCAGAACTTTGCTCACACGCTAGGCGGCAGTGCCCACCACCACTGCCACCAATACCATCGTACCTGACTCTGCCACATCAGCAATGTTCACCCCTTGCTCTTGTGCCATGAAGCCCAGGACGGAAAAAATTGCGAAGCCAGACACAAAACTGGTACCACTGTTCAGGCATCCCAGCAGCAAACAGTCCCTAAGTCACACATATGTCATGGAGCAAGTTAATTAAAAAAAAATTAACCCATTGTCCCTACTTTATTTACATCATTTAGCTAAAACACTAAACCCCCTTGGATGGAAACTTGCCTATAGCAGTTGTATTTGTACTTGTTGTAGCTCCCCAGGGAAGTCATTGCTCCTAAGCAGATTGCATATGAGAAGAAGATTTGTGTCCCTGCATCTATCCAGACCTAAAGGGAAGACGGAAGGATTGTTACTACAGGCATCATTGCATTGCAACACCCAACACAAACACACAATTCCAAGTATGCAATATCAACAAAATACTTGCTTCCACTGAGAATAATAGCTATAGGATCAGGAAGGAAGGGAAAGACAACATCACATTTGCAAATTCATCTTTTGTTGGGAAAAGAAAATTGTTAGCATCAGAGCCCACGTGAATGTCATCTCTTCATTAGTCCCAGTATTCCCTCCCCAGAAATGTTCAGTATTTCTACTGCCTTAATCACTCAACCGAGCCTTCCTGTTGACGCAACAACAAATGTACTCCAATGCTCTAGGAAATGCAGTAAAATAGAATCAGCCTACATGGTCACTAAATTGACAATATGGAAAGCCTGAGAAACAGGTATTTTGCTTTTTTTTTTTTTTTTTTCTTTTTTGGTTATTTTTCTAACTATTCAAATGCAAGAAAAAAAATAGGAATGGGGAAAAAAACAACCAAAATACAGTGCCATTTAAACTGCAAGAAGATTATCTTAGTCTCATGATTCTTTCTAATATTAAAACAAAAATCATACAGAAAGATAGTGCGTTATACTGTGAACTTCCAAGTTAGGAAATGTAAACACTGAATAGTTCTAATACTTCGTGTAAATACTTACAAAAAGCTAGATACTAGCTTACTTTCCTATTCCCTTCTGACTAGAAATATAATAGCCAAATCAGGACCTTCCATTGGCAAAAGCTACCTAGCTGTTCTGAGAAAAGCAAATTTTGTTTTGAAACTCTCTGAATATCTCCAAAGGAGACCGCCACAACCTCTCTGTGCGTCCTGCTCCAGGGCCCTGCCAATCTAACAGTAAAGAAGTTCTTCCTCAAATGAAGATGAAACTTCCTGTTTTCAATTTGTACCCATTTGTACCCATTGTACCCATGAGGCCACGTCTCCGTCTTCTCCAGGCTAACCAGGCCTACCTCACTTAGTCTTTCCTAATACAAAAGATCCTCCAGTCCCTTAATTATCTTTCTTGCTCTATGCTGAAACCTCTTTAAGAAGTTCCATGCCCCTCATATATTGGGGAGCTCATATATTGGGGAGCCCACCCAGTACTCCAGGTGCGGCCTCACCAGAGCTGAGCAGAGGGGCAGGATCCCCTCCCTCGACCTGCTGGCAACACTCCTCCTGATGCAGCCAGGATCCCGTTGGCCTTCTTGGCCATGTGGGCACTGCTGCCTCATGGCTAACTTAGTGTCAACTAGAACTCACAGATCCCTCAAAAAATGCATGTGTTTACGGATCAATATTAACTTTTTTTTTAGTATGGCCTTAAAACATGGTAATTGGGTGATTGTTTTGGGGAAGCAGAGACTAACTAACATACTGGAGTATAATGTTTAACTCTTTCACTTTTGGAGAATATGCAATTAAAAAGTTTTAAAATGCCTAATTATAATGACTGCTTTGGTCTGGGATTTGTGATGCATGTACAATTTTTTTAACTTGCAATATGAAGAAATCTTCAGCAAACTTTCCCCTCCTCCAAACTCTATAAAAGTTTTTACTGAGATCTTTTGCTTTTTCATATGCTATGACATTAATCTATGGAATTATGTCATTATAAAGGTACAGGTAATGTGCCTTAATGCTGTATTTAATGAAGGAATGAAACGGCAGAGATTAAAGCATTAGAAAATGTAGCTGTTGACTGTCAGTATGATTAAAGATAATCTTTTTTTTTTTTCTTTCCATAGCATTAAGAGGATGGTCTATAAAATGACATTAAAGAAGAGGTAACCAACACTCAGTTTTTAATCTTTTGTTTTAGTTTTAATATGGTATGAGAAGAAGATTCTCTTGGTTCTTGGTGAAAAGGTAATTTCTTTTGGAGAGAAACACATTTTTTCTTAACACCGACACATTATTTAATTCCATCTTCAGTGCATCTGGACCCAAGCAGAAGCCAAGGCTGAAATAATTCCAGAATTAACTAGAACTAAGTCTAGAAAAGAGGATAAATTGGTGGTGCAGCAGCAAAAACAATCTATGACAAAGTGAGCGAATGCTTAGTACACTTAATGAGTTATAGGATGATTAAAAGTCACCCAACCCTAGAAAAGCTTAAGGTTTTGGTACTGGATTGCTCAATCTGACATTTTTATTGGTGATCTAACTTTCATGTAGTGCTAAATTAATTTCTACTCCATCTCTTTTGCTTACCTGGAAACAGTAAATTTCCTCTGGAACCTATGTGCATAGCTGGACATGTCTTTATGATGCCTGGCAGCATTCTGGAAGGTTTACCATCTTGAAAGCTTGAAAGAAGACAATTTTCCTTTTTTTTTTTTTTTTTTTTTTTT